>JAQJVL010001731.1:0-151150 GCA_035578905.1 Stictocephala bisonia | reverse complement strand
TCTTTTTCAAACCCATTCACAATAAATGATGTCAGAGCTGGTATCTGGTTGCTACAACTTTGGCTAGGGTGAAAAATAGCCTGCTCAACTGGAATACTAGAATCAAGAATGGGTGATATTCTGTTGTATAACAGTCTTTCCAGCATCTTATATCAAACACTAACAGCATGCAACAGAAATTCTGGAAAGATACTGTCAAGACCGGCTGCTTTCCCTGCTGGTAATAGCGGAAATCGACCTGTCTTCCTCATGGAATTTCTGGAGACTTACAGGGATGCCAGTTGATAAGCTGACTATCCGTTTAGCTATATTAGAAGCTTTTGGGTGGAGCACTTCTCTTTGATTTGGAGATTTACCAGTAGAGAGATTCCTTAAAAGTGACCACGGTTTTCTACTGCTGTGGGTAAAGTTTGTATCTTCAACAGTTTAAACCCACTGTCAAGAGAGGTTATCTGATTCCTTACTCCAACCTGGTATATACTCCTTTCTGTAACCTCTAGGTATGCTTTTATAGCAATGGATAAGACGAGTATTGTGAAACGATCGTAATTTCTTATTGTAGGAGGAATGAATCTGATGCTATCATCAATCTTGGTGGTAAAGGCCTCCCAGTGTGCTTTATTAAAATTCCATCTAGGACTTCAAAAAATCTAATTATGGGAATTTAGATCTCCAATGAGACCGGTACTAGCCTATGTTGAGAGTGAGGAAAAGCATCAAGAACTTTCCTAATTGGTTTTGGGCATGATGATCATTTACATTAGCAGAGGATTAAGACTGGTGAATAACCTCGACACCAATGATCTGCATAAAAAGTAGATGAATCTTTAGCATCAAATATCAGGAAAAGGTTGTTTATTTCAGCCCAATCAGTAAGCTTTGTGTTATTTTCATCGTCGGTGTTATAACCCCATTGGCTATGGTGGCTGTTGAAGTCCCCCATATAGAGGAGAGGGTGTTCAAAACTTAGCAAAATCCTATTGGCAGGCCACTGGATGTAAGGAGCCTAATAAACATAAATATTATAATTTCTGACATTGGATTGCCAAGACAAAGATGTCACCATCAGAGCTCTTAAGGGTAACTGAAACATTGTCTATGTGATGAGAGACTTTGCACCAAAACGATCAATTGACTCAAATCATGTGTCAACATTGCTCTTAAAACAGTGCTCTAAGCAGCTGTTGAGACCACTTGAACACCTAATCAACCTGTCTTTTCACTCGGAAACTTTTCCTTTCTCTCTCAAGATTACCAAAATCACTCCAATTTTCAACAAGGGAGATGCTTTTTCTATTCAAAATTACCGCCCAATATCAATGCTGCTGGTCTTCAGCAAAAATTTTGAGAAACTTTTTCTTTTCCAGTATGTAAATTTCCTAGACAAGCATCATCTACTGTCCATGTACCAATTTGGATTCTGAAGCAGTAAATCGACAATAGATGCAGTTGTATGTCTAGTTGATGCAGCAGTAGAAGGGATTGAAGGTCAAAGAGATACTTTGAGTATCTTTCTCTACTTACCAAAGGCTTTGGACTGTGTTGACCATCAAATCCTCATGCACAAACTAGAACATTACAGGATATGAGGAGTGCCACTCAAGTGGCTTGAATCCTATCTTAGTAATTGAACACAATTTGTAGGCATTTCAGGCGTCAGATCAGGGGAAATGGGGCTGAGCTAAGGCGTTCCTCAGGGCTCCATACTTAGCCCTTTGCTCTTCTTGATCTACATCAATGATGTTGGTGCTCATCTGTACAACAAAGGTGACTCGTCCAGTACACAGATGACATGACTCTCTGTATCAATTCAGAATCACAGGAAGATTTCAAAAAAATCACTTTCACTGAACTCAACAGTTCAATTCAACATTTCAACAAGCTCAATCTCAAAACAAATCAATTGAAATCGACTTTTATCCAATTTAGTTTGCGACAAACAGATTCATATTTTAGTCCAACAGTCATGTTGGATGAAACTGAAATCACTGAAGTATAATCTATGAAATTCCTAAAAATACACCTAGATTGAGGTCTGAATTGGGAATCTCATGTAGATCATGTTTGCTAAAAGTTATCATTAGGCATTTATGTCAAGCGGAAACTGTCCGAGTATTGCCCAACTCTGTTACTGATGACAGCATATTACGGACTAATATAACCACACCTCATCTATGGGTTGCACAAACACAATTTTTTTCAGAATATTTGTCCTTCAAATGAAAGCAGTCCGAATAATAGCAAAACTGCAATTTAGAGAGTAGTGTAGACCAGCTTTAAAAAATCTTAAAACTGTTCACATTACCTCTCCTCTACATTTTAGAAACGTGCCTTTTTTTAAAATCCAAGTGTGAAACCATAAAAGGTTGCTAAATACACTCTATGCAATTAGAGGCAGGGATGATTACCAAACTGGGAAACACAGGACGGTAGCTAATGGGAGTTTGCCTTCTGAGGCAGGTGTTTGTTTTGTCAACAAATTGCCGAGGCTGATCAAAAGTGTCCCCAAGCTGAAGGCATTCAAGACTCTTTTAAAAACCACACTTGCAAATCACGCATTTTATAGTATAGACGAGTTTTGGCACACAACTGGGAGACCTAACCATTGATTGACTGACCGGGGAAAGGGTGGAACAATTTGAATGAATAGGAGAGAGTGAATGAAGAAATTTTATGTCTGAAAGGAAGTTTGATGTTGGGATGAGTGGAAAATTTTAGTTAAAAGCAATAACGATTGCTATAACATTGTACCATGTTTCATGCAATAAAACACTTTATTATTATTATATCATGCTTTACGTAAGTTGTAATGCCATACACCATATGCATTAGGAATCAACAAGAATGTATTTAGGAATATTGCCTTTTGCTCTTTTATTGGCTTCTATGTAGAGATGGGCAAGAACAGTTAATTTCCGGAACAGTCGGAACCGGAACAACTCCAGGAATTGAACTGTTCCGTAAAGCTGTTCCGGAACAGTTTATGAAGAACAGTCAGATTGTAACCAAGACCAGCTAGATTCATCCAACTCCTGAGTGTTCGGAATCGTTTGGAACCCTGAGTCTAAGGGTAAAAACATTTCTCTGCCAAAAAAAAAAACAATTATATTTCTAAAGTGGGTTAAATCAATCATATTTGGATAAATTCTTGCTTTTAATACATTTATAATTATACAAAACTGGTTGGACAAATGAGAATGCCAGACAATTAATTAATCATCCATTTATGAATTAATCATCCAAAAGACAAGAAAGTAACATTGTACAAATTAGTTCACATATTTAAATTCAATAAATATTTTAGAAAACTAATATAATAATGAACAGCTACAGAAAAACAAAAATAGTAGATAAAATAACAAAATCAAAACGTAAATTTACCATCAATAATATGGTAAAGTAAATTATAGTACTAAGACATACCATTATTTCCTAAATAAAAAAAAAAAAACAAACATGAAAGTACAGCAAATATAATAAAAAACTATACATTATTTTTATAATACAACATCAGGCCTATTATTTGCAGAATTCAGAATAGTTATAAAATACATATATACTTATATACAACTGTTTGGACAAAAGAAAAGTCTATTGATAACCCAACAGACAAGAAAGTAAAATTGTAAAAATGAGTTCCCATGTTTAAATTCAATACATATTTTAGAAAACTAATATAATGATGAAGAGGTACATACAAACAAAAATAGTAGATAAAATAACAAAATCAAAACGTTAATTTACTATGAGTAATACGGTAAAGTGAATTATACTAAGAATCGGATTAGTTTAAACTATTCATTGTTTATTGGCCGGATGTGTGTCGAGTTAGTCTTCAACGAGTCCGTCTTCAGCAAACTGTTCCGGAACAGTCATTTCTATTTCTGGTTAACTGCGTATGTGTGACTCAAACGAGTCCGTCTTCAGCAAACTGTTCCGGAACAGTCATTTCTATTTCTGGTGAACTGCGTATGTGTGACTCAAACGAGTCCGTCTTCAGCCAACTGTTCCGGAACAGTCATTTCTGGTGAACTGTTCCGGAACAGAACAACTAACTCTAGAGAACAGTTCCAATAAGACTGTTCCGTTCTTTTTGGCCCATCTCTACTTCTATGTGTCTTTTATTGTCTTGGATTATAAGGATATCTACATTATTTTCTAGAAGGACTCTACTGATGTACTTAACCCTCCACGCGCCACGCGTCTCGATCGAGACGCATTTCGCGCGCGCTTACATTTATTTATTAGCGCGGTTATTACGCATTTGTTTCACACATATTGCATACCGTTTTGAACATAAACGTCTATTACATGTATATAACGCAACATATCTTTTTATTTTTCACTCAGACGATGTTGGTAGACCTGAACAGTTGATGCATATGTTGCTAAGTCATCTCTCCAATCCAGTTTGTTTGTGTTCTTTGTTGATCGACAAAACAATGTATTAGTGTGAGTGTTTTGCGTGTGTTTTGCACTGATTTTATTCAAAAATGAGTGAATTATCAAGTAGTAGTGCTATTCGGGGTGTTTTAGATGAATTAGATGACGGAAATATAAGTGACAACAGTGACATTACTGACTTGACATGACCCCCCAAAATTTGTGTATATAGTTCCTTTTTTTTGTGTGTGTTTTGCACTGATTTTATTAAAAAATGAGTGAATTATCACGTAGTAGTGCTATTCGGGGTGTTTTAGATGAATTAGATGACGGAAATATAAGTGACAACAGTGACATTACTGACTTGACATGACATGACCCCCAAAAATTTGTGTATATAGTTCCTTTTTTTTGACATTTTTCAATTTTACCTTTGGTTTATCTACTATTGTGTACATATATTTTTATTCCTGTTAAGATTATGCAACTTTTGTACATTAGTGAAAATTGTGCTACATTATTGGTGGTTGACTTATATGTGTCCAAACTTAGAAGATTTGTTTGAAAAATTAACTTTTCAACTTTTCCGAAGATACTACATGCACCAACTTCATTGGTAAGTGCTAATTTATATTCCTTCTAATTATTTGTATCTTTGTGAACAAAATGATATGCAGCACTCTATATTTAGGGAATGGGAATAAATTTTTATGATTTTTTAAAAAAACCCTTACGAAACCATCAAAATCGCGTAGCGTTTTAAGGTAATATACATGGCGTATATAGGGTTAATCTTCACCTTGCTCGCTCTTAAGCGTTAAAATGGACGGCCAGATGAGGAAAAACCAGATTTTGTGCAAAATGAATGCTTTAGATTCTATAAAAGTTTTGTATTTTATTTAAATTGAGCAGGTGGATAAATACACTAAGTAGTAGTTTTAAATTTAGTAGTAATTGTATTTCGTTTTTATTTATTTATTTATTTTATTTATTTATTTTTTTTATTTATTAGGTTTGATTTCATTAACACTCTAAATGTAATTGTTAGAGAGAACTTGTTATTCCTATGTTCTCCCATTGTACTACTTTTCATTCAATAAAGCCATTATTATTACTATATACTATCTATACTGAACTGTTACTTAACATTACTTTTAGTGTTTCTAGTGGTTTTTTGTTTCCTTATTAATCTGAACACTTAAATATTCAAAACAACTTCAGCAAAAAAATTGGATTAATATGATTAGCTTTTAATGTGTAGTACACATTTGATTACATGCCTACAGTGCGACATAATAATATTGGCAATAAAATTATTAGGCAATGAAACTAAAAACAAGACAAAGAATCAGAATAAGCTCTTGCAAAACTAGTTGTAAATAACAATATTTTGATAAGAATGTTCTATGTTTGTCCCCAGTCAGTCTCTTAACAAATAAATTGGGGAAGGTGCCCAACTGCATGCGAGGACATCAGCACTGCTCGCAGTGAGTATACCCCAATGGCAGATCAAGCCAGGGTGAATAGATGACCCCAGCCCCCATTAAAAAAAATAACCAACAAGTAGGGCAATTAATTAAGGCACAGTTTTATTTGTGTGACAGTGGTCACTATAGTATATACTTGCAGTGATTTTGTGCCAAACAATTTGGCAAACCTGATATTTGTCTACTACCATAACAACAAAACACTACAACAGGGACAGATGACTGTGAGTTACTGTTCTACTCATGTGCCGATTTGCTACTAGTAGCTGGTGAGTCATCTCAAAGTTTTGCTAGCCCAGTGAGCTACGCCAGTAACCTTCCTTTGGCTTAACCCCCTGTATTATAAAATTATATACTAAATTTATCCTAATGACAGCTGTCCACTAAACTGGATTCGTCTCTAATACCAGAGACCATTCTGGAGTTAAGTAAAGTAAGTTATTTTATGGTATCTGTAAGTGCTGTTGAAGTGTTCTTAACTTTACACAGTATATACTAGGCTAACAGTTTTATTCTAAATTGTGTTTCATAAAGAATGCCAGCTACATTTTATTATTTACCTTTGCTTTCATTTTCATTAAAGATACGTTTAGGTTTTGTTCTACTGACTAGCTGTTGTTTATGTTAGTCCCATGTGCTGTTTTTGTTGTTGCCAACCTGCTGCTATGTATGGATCAGGGCATATTCTTTTTTGTTACACATTTGTTGCTGTTACACAGCTTTACCAATTATTTTCAAATGTGTATTACTGTCAGCAAATATAACACAAGTTTATGACCGTGGATTAATTTACAACGTTTATTAATTTTTTTTAGTAATGCAGTAGTGTATATTAATTTAAGATCCATCTACATGTATGTAAATAAAATTATTAAAAATAGCTTTTACTCATTAGCCTACTTTCAGAATTTCCAACATTAAAAATTGTACTGTAAGTCTTAACACTGTGTTTCACATTCAAACTACGCCTTTGATTTTTGATTCAAAAATTAAAACATTATGGTATAGGTAATGCTTCCTTAAACTGGTTTGAATCTTACTTGGCTCAGAGAAAACAAAAAACTGTGGTCAATGCCAATGATATTTATAACTCATCAGATTGGGAAGAAGTCTCAGTTGGTGTCCCTCAAGGATCAATCCTAGGACCGGTCCTATTTATAATTTATGTTAATGATCTATTTAAATTGCTGGACTTGGATCTTATTCAGTACGCTGATGATACTACTGTATTGTTTGAAGAACCTGATTATGATATACTGAGCTGTTCTATACTATCACAAGTGCCACTTTTTACTGACTGGTTTAACTCTAATGGTTTATCATTGAACATAGCAAAAACTCAATTTTTAACGTTTCAATCAAATTTAATTATTTTCAAAAAGAGAATTTTGATTTAGTCATAAATAGTGCAGTAGTAAATAGCCATAATAGTGTAAAATTTCTTGGCATCACTATAGATCAACATCTTAACTGGAAAGACCATTTAGATGAACTTGGGAAAAAATTAAACTCTGCTTGCTTCTCCATTAGAATGATTAAAAAGGTCATGTCTAAGGATGTACAGACAATGGTATATTATGCTTATTTTTTTCATTATTAAAATATGGCATTCTTGTATGGGGTAACGCAACTGGCACTGACCGGATATTTTTATTACAGAAACGTGTTGTCCGCATACTTGCTGACAAACCAATTAATTACCCCTGTAGAGCATTATTTAGAGACTTGAACATCCTTATCCTATATTCTCTATACATCTTGGAATTGGCCTGTTTTACTTTCAAAAATAAAAACTATTTTTTATCTCAGAAAGATATTCATGAACATTATACAAGGTACAATAACAGTTTACCAACAAATCAACATAGACTGTCCAAGTATGAAGATTCTCCTTATTATTTGGGACCTAAGATTTTTAATAGGTTGCCTGATACCTTCCAAAACATAACTACTTTCTCAACTTTTAAGAAGGAACTGAAACAATGGCTTCTGCAAAAAGCATATTATTCTCTTAATGAATATTTCTGTTAACATTTTGTTGTATGTAAATGTATGTATGGACAAGTCACTGGGTCTATGATTAAAAACAGACTGTAATGTGATGTATCATACAATAAATAAATAAATAAACCAATTTCATACTTATAAGTACTATGTTCCTTTATTTTGAACAAGCAGTTGGAATTTATTATGGTTCGGATTCTTCTCTTTTACTGAGGGAAGTTTCTTCTCTTATCTGACAATTTTGTTGACTTTTCCAATAACGGAATTATAACACCTTAACCAACCCATATAAAATAATGAACTGTATTTTGTATTTCAGATAAGAGGTATTTACTATATATATTATACATTTTTTTAAATGTATCAAAATTGTAAATTATTAACTAACAGCAAAGATTTAAAGATCTAATCAACCAAAGTTGGTAAGTTGTTTTTATTAAAAAAACCAGAGTTGATGATTTTGAACATTGAAACAGACTCAAAAATACTCTTTTGGAAAATAATGCAAAAAAATAAACATTGGAATATGAAGACCATTTGGAAGGCTTTAATGACCATTGACCAAGGGAGTATTTCACTGACAACAAAGTTGCCCAGATTTTTAAATACAATAAAAGGTTTACATTTAAATACTTACTGTAAAAACATATGACTTACTTGGCTCATGTAAAAAACTATATCTCAATCTGATATGATAACATAGTTTTAACAGAGAGACATGAATTTTGATGAATGAACTTTGGCATGAATAGGTAATGTTATCAAGTACTGTAGGCGAGCCTACAGTGTTGGGAGGAGGTTCTATTGCCACTATTGGTCTGACTTCCAACAGCACATTTTCTATAATATTCAATGTAAGAGGCAAGGCTTATTTTACCGAGATGATTACAAACTATTTAATAATTTAAAGGTTAGAACAGTACGTTTGAACAAAATAAACTCACCATATGGTACCTGTCGATTTCCAGATAAATATCTGTATCCGGTAAGTTCCCAAGGAAGTAGATGTAAGGTTTCTGGCTCATGAGGATTATAGTAGCCAACGAGAAAATGATACCCACTCCCAGACCAAAGTCAATGTCCACTAGTATTACTGAGAGAAAGGTAACAATCCAGATGAGTCCATCTCTTGGAGAATGCTTCCAGTAAACGGGGAAGTCCAGGACTTGCTTCAGCATTCCCTTCAATGCTGTAAGAATTATGCCAGCTAGTACACACTGCAAAATACATTCACAAGAAAGCTTAGTGAATAAGACTCTAAATGAAACGGATATATCATTTATGTTCCAGTTTGACTCATAGAGAAAATCTATGTACAAGATATCCCTATTTCTTGGGTTGACATTTCAGAAAAATTTCTTACAAACATAGGTTCTAAAATAATTTGTTCTCCATTTGTGTATTTGTTTTTTTAATGAAAAAATGCCAACTTAAGAACTGTTTATATCACAATATTATAATTTGGTAATAAAATTATTAATATCAGAGATTTTCAACAGACAAAAATAATTTTACTATATATCTAAATTTAAAAAAATGCCTGTTCTTTAAACACTTTAATTGTAAACACAAAATATTTGTAAAATGTAACAAATCCAACAAACCCATGTTTGTCAAAATCTATTCACGAATAAGGGGGAAAATGCATTTAACCATTTAAAGATAAGTTGCATTTCTGCCAGTGCACTGCTCAGATGAGCAACAGTTGAAATTTTTCATGTAGTTAAATACCGATAGTTGAGCATTGTACATCGTTATTCTGAAGTGTATGAATGAATGAAGAAATACGCTGATCATTGACATGAGGAATTATGGGCCGAGGCTGAAGGCCAAATTAGGTATAAGCACAGCCAGTGATGAGGTTATTATGCAAAGGATTTCACTTACTGTCAGCACAGAAATGATGTGTACCCGAGTTTTAAGGTTGTTTAGTAAGAAACTAAGAGGCCCATGAAAAATCTCATCACACCATTGTTTTTCTCGTTTATTAGTACATTATCACATATGCATATTTAAATGTTACTGTAAGTTTCAATAATTTGTATCCTAGTTGGAAAAAAACAGATTTTTTAACCTTATAAGAAATGAAGGTCTTATCAATTTCTTGAAACAACATTTTCTTGGCTTCTAGAGGTCGTAAAATTAATTACTTGGTCACATTATAATTTTATGAAATTTATATTTACAACGTATTACTTTAATATGTGTGAGAAAATGCAGTGATTTTAAATTGATTAAAAAAATTTAAAATCATTATTTTTATTTATAGTATATATAAAAGTAATATATCTTAACCATACATTTCATAAGGATTACAACATGACCAAGTAATTAATTTTAAGGCCTCTAAAAGCAAAGAAAACATTTTCTTAACAAGTTAAAATTCTTAAATTTACATACATTTTAAAAATTATCCTGTCAATCATGTATTTAAAATATAAATGTAATACATTCACAGGTGTTTGAGTAATACAAGTGTAAAGTTGAGCCCAGTGAAAACTAGTTAAAATTCTGGTACTTTTTTTGTCTCAACTAAGATCAAAATAATTGAAACTTACAACAAAGTTTAAATATGCATATGCCATAGCATACAATTAAAATGAGAAAAACAAAGGTGTAACTGGATTTTTCATAAGCCTTTTAGTTTCTTAATAAACAATCTTCAAACTTGGGTACACATAATTTCAAATCTGCACCTACTTACAATGTGTCAAAGATATTGTCCAATATTTTGACTTCTGCTTTGAACCTTGAAAATAAATATAACGTTAAGAACAGTATTGATTTTGTCGATAAGGTCAGTCATGTAAAATTGTGTAATAAGATTAGGTTAGCCTCATTTGACATATGTAATCTATATACTAATATTCCAGTTGATGAAGTGATTAACTTAGTTAAGGAAAAACTTATTACAGAACTACAATATGAAAGCATCTATATAAATCAGATTGTAAAGTTGCTCAAAGCTATCTTGAAACAAAATTACTTCCATTTCAATAAAAAATTTTAAATGCAAAACGATGGTTTAGTTATGGGTAGTCCACTGTCAGCCATTTTGTTAGAAGTTTATTTACAGCATCATGAAGACTCCATTTCAGATCAATTAAAATAGAAACATGATATCATATTTTACACATGTTACGTCGATGATATTCTGGTTTTATTTAAGGAGAAATCATGTAATGACTTAGATAATGTTAAATGTACTTAATTGTCACCACCAGAAGCTTAGATTTACCAGTGAACTTGAATCTATGAATGAAATCAACTTTTTGGATCTAAAGATAATTCTTGATTGTAACAAACTTTCATATATAATTTTCAGAACACCTAAAAAAACCAAATATACAATAAATAACAGTTCTTTCCATCCCCGTCTCACAAAACAGCTAGCTTCAGAAGTATGTTATATAGGGCGTATTCAATACCATTAAGTGTTACAGATAGAAAACTGGATATAAATGTAATAAAATCAATAGCTATTGCAAATGGATACAAGGCATCAATCATTGATAAAATTGGAAGTAGAATAAAAAAGAAAATAGAAAATAAAGTTCGAGATGATAAACGGACAACAGTTGAAAAAGAAAAATCTGATAAAGAAGTATGTACCCCTTCACTAAAATGGACCGTTTATACAGAGTTGGTAATAGATTTAAGAAATTCAATTTATCAGTAGCTTTTAAGACTTGTAATACTATGTCCAAAATTTTACACCCAAATTTTGAAAGTGAAGATAAATTCAATAATTCAGGAATATCAGGAATATATAGGATTAACTGTAATGATTGTAATATGTTTTACATAGGTTAGACTGTAAATTGTAACAAAAGATATAAAAGCCAAGTCTCTGCTTTAAAAAATAAGAAACCTGAAAGATCTAATGTAGAAAAACATCTTCTGAATTGTACACACAATTTCAATAAAATAGATGAAAATGTAGATATTCTAAAAGTTTGTAATAACGGTAGGATTATGAATGCATGGGAAGAGTTAATTATTTTTAAAGAAAATGTAAGGATCGAGATAAACTAATGAATGAACAGGTTAATTTTTATTCCGAAATAGTTTTTAATAACATATTTTCAGCGATTAAAAGAACAGAAGTAACAGCCAATACGAATTAGCCAATAATATCACAGCTTTTGACATTTCCAGCCATTAGGGTCATGTGGTCGTAGGCCTATAAATTGAGTTGTTGAACACCATTTTCCATTCTTTTGTAAATCCCTCTGGTCTGAGGAAGGTGAGCGTGGTTCACCGAAATCGATCACCAAATATTTGCCATTTTGTACTTGTATTGTAATATATTTGTGCATTTTGTGCCTATATTGTAATAATTTTGTGTTGTGTGACGTTCACTTGTACTTTACATAATTTCTGCGCCGACAGTAGTTAAATATATTTCCAATTTAGATCTATTTGAGACAGATCACTCCAAATAGTGCTTTATATTAGTAAATACAAACATAATCAAATTCACAATATCAGATTAGTGAAACCACTCTGTTATGTTCCTTACAGATTATGCATTTGATGGTACCTTGCATGGATTCATGTGGCAGTAATGAAGCGAAACCACAAGAATGCATTCACACAAAAGCCAAAGTAAATACAGGGTGTTCAAAAAGTCTGGAAACCCCTTAATATTTTTTATATTAATAAACACACAACAATGAAACTCTAGGATTACTTCTTTACTGTAGTTACTGACTTTTTGGTCGTTTTAACTGTCCTTTTTCGCTTTGGGGGGACATCCTGTGGAGGAAATCTGAAAAATCTTAAATGTAAGCATAGGTCGAGTTATACTTCATTTTAAAGGTCATTGTAAGAGGAACACGTTGCCGCAACCCCGACTGAAAAAAGACTATTCGTTTGGAAATAAGAGCCTCAAAAAGTTTGGCTTCATTGGAACTTTGAGAGCCTACTATTTCCAAACGAGTAGTCCTTTTCCAGTCGGGGTTGTGATAATGTATTCCTCTAACAATGACCTTTAAAATGAGGTATAACTCGACTATGCTTACATTTAAGATGTTTTAGACTTCATCCACAGGACGTCCCCCCAAAGTGAAAAAGGACAGTTAAGATGGCCAAAAAGTCAGTAACCACAGTGAGGACGTAATCCTAGAGTTTCATTGTTCTGTGTTTATTAATACTAAACAGTAAAATATTAGGGGGTTTCCAGACTTTTTGAACACCCGGTATATAACTAATGATCAATGCTGAAATACTTTATTCTGACTAAAAATCTAATTCTTTCATAAAACAACCCAAATAAAAAGTACTCTGTAGATAGTATATTTTTAATTTAAGCATTTTATTAAAGTTCGATCACTGATAAAAAATGTTTGTGTCACTAAAACTTTTCTTATTTATATCAACCTTAGTTATTGAAACTGAGTGCTTTCTTGACAAAGTGAGACAAATAAAAATCATATAACTCACGTGAGGAAGGGGCTCAAAGAAAGGGCCAATGTAGAGCAATATAAGTAGCAAGATGCTACAGGAAACTATGCTGGCCAGTTGGGTCTTGCCCCCTACGCCATGCTGGATGAGGCTGCGAGACAGAGAAGCAGAGAATGGCAAGCAGGAGAACATCGAGCCAAATATGTTGCCAAATCCCTTCAATAACACAATTAAACTTCAACTAATTATCTGGCAAAATCTGTAATAGCAAAAACCTTTTAAAACTAAACCAAATCGGAGTTTGGCACCGTTTGAGTTGTTACAATTTTAATTATAAGAAATATACGTGAATTTAATGTTAATTTACGTTACATTAAATTCAAGTTTAAAGTGCAAATCAAGCACATGCCTAAACTAAAGATCCAAAGCTACAATTTCAAAGTGGCTGCATATTGAAAAATGTTACATATAATATCAGTATTCAATCGGACATAATTCTTTCAAAATATAGAAACTAATGAAATCACCTTTGTTGGCCCTCAATAGAAAGGTTACAAGCAGGCAAACAAACCCTGTGCCATGACCTATTTTAGTCTGCAGTGGCAGCTTGTCAGATCCAGCAAGTACAGCCTGAAGTACCATGTTTTTGCAGATAAATTTATATTTGAATTAAAGCAAAAACTCCCATATTTATGAGACCATCAGCACATTCTTCATAATATCGTTCGTTCACTTTGCATTTTTTAAATAAATATAGAATGACATAATAGTTCAATTAACTTATCCATTAAGGGCGTTCAATAGAAAATTATTTGATAAAACTGTTTGTCTTGTTATAGGTAATAAGCGTGTTGAGGAAATAAATTTAAAAAATTTTTTTATTGATATATGGCTACCTAAAGTGGCTAATTTAGCCTTTCTTGCTTCCTTACTTGTTAACAAACCGTGCAATATATTTTATTCACATTTTGAGAATATAGTGGATAAATGGTTCTAACTGACCTAGAGTAAGTTAATACTTCGCGAGCGTATGACGATTATATACGCAAAGATTTTTCTCTGAGCGAGCGGTGTGCGTATATATACACACACTGTTTTTAGCTCAACGAGCGTTTGCCGGCAATACCCGTCATATGAAATTTGAGTTTGTTTGATCCCCACCCTGCCTCCCAAGGTCACACGCAATTTGTTATTAGTCATACTACAACCTCCACCCAATATTTTTGTTGACTCCCCCCTTCCCATCCCTTCCCTACCCTCTCTGACCCTCCTCTTTCTCTTTAAACTTGAGTTTTTTTTAGTCCAGCGTCTAGTGCTTTGTCTACTGCATTCCGCGCCGCACAAGTAACTTCGGTTTATGAATTCGATTTGTTCTGTTTATTTTATTTATGTAGTTTAGTTCTGTTTACTTTTGCAAAACCTACCAGGAAAAGCCTCACTTGCATCCAGAAGTCTGCTTTGAGGCATATCGTACTAAAGAGAAATATGCTTGAATACACTTGTAATATCATGTTTAGTCTTTAGATTATTCAATCAAATGAAATTAAAAACTAATTAGTGTTTTATTTCAAACTTACCTAACAACTGATTTTAGTAGAACAAGCTAATGACAGATAAAAACGTAAAAAATAATTTCTCTTATAGCTAATTAAGTATATACGCAAGTATTACTTATGGAAAAAAAATGTAACAAAAATTATTTCGGCCAAATATTAGTTCATTTTGCATATAATAGTTAATTTTGAAGCATAATATTATATATTGGTAAAAAATGTAGTAGTGACCCAACCAAGTTTCATATATGCTTACGTTAAGAACATAAATTAGCTCGCAAAGGGTTAAAACTATAATAAAAAAAATTTTTTTACATGAAACCAATTATTATTTTATAAATGACGTCTGTACAAATTTTGACGGTTGAAATTTGTACAATTATCTTTGGTCGAAAAAGTAGATTAATAATACATCTTGAACATTGTACATAAATATTTATTGATAAAGTTTATAATAAATGAGGGAGTTATTTTCCGTTGTGCTTCGGACATGCAGAAAGAGTGCAGTTACTCTCCAGCACAAAATTTGACTTAAACACACATGGTGCCGCTTCGCAGTCGCGAAACTCCCCACCCCACTCCAGCTGGAGGGAACTCCCTGTCCATCATTATTGCATACAAAGACATCCTGAGGGCTCCGTGAACTTGTAGTGAGTATATGTCTGTCATCACTTGACAATGCAGAGGGGTTAAAATAAATTGTTAAGTGAATCTGATTAAAGTAGCTGATAGTTATTGTAATTTAAATGGTAATGTTTGTATGTAATGTGTTTTTAATAATAGCAACTACCAAATGTATAGTCCATTTACAATATATGTAGTTTATTTAGGGATTTAGGTGAAGGTGAAAAATGTGATGTCATATTACACCGTAATATTACCCTCTTATGTTGAATTTCAATTTAAAGTGGCCTACTTATTTTTCAATATATATCTCTTGAAATTAAGAGTCTGCAGAGGCTGATAATGACTCCCACTCTGATACTTTCATTTGAGATAAATGTGGTTTACCACAATTGATCACCATAATATTTGTACTATTTTGTTAAAATTTTTTATTAAACCTGTTGGAGACGTTTCACTTGTTTGCAAATTATATTAGCAAATTAAAACTTAAAAAAATTTATTCTGACACCAGTTGTGCCATATATTGTTGATAAGTGATAAGAGGGACTCAGTAAACAAAGACTGAAAGCAATGCAGTTCATACTGCAGCTATCTTTCAGAGAATTATAATTAAATTTTTCACTTCAGCTAAGTAGTAATATGTTCCCTTATTCCATTATTTAACAATATTCTTAGTCAATGCCTTCATGAAGAATTATTATTAAGAAATAAATATTAAGAAATCTATAAAAAATAACATCTTTGATTGCTTAGAAGATAAAAGCAAAAGATTTAGAAATTAATGAAGAGGTAAATGGCATAGCCAAATAAGGGGTCAATTGGAAGAGTAGACATTTTAGCTATCACGATCAAATTGAATTCAATAGTACCATAATTTTCACTCTTATGGTACTAGATTTAAAGAAAAACTTAACGTTCCATTTCATTCATTTAACACCTTTAAAAAAAGCCCTTTATACATGGGAATATGTTTATATAACAAAATTCTGAATTCTTTTAAATTTTTGAGTAACAATAAATTCAATGACAAAGTTAGAACAATATTGCTGAATAAAATATATTATAATGTGGATGATATGTTAAATGATAGCAATTTTATTGATAATGTGCAATAGTGCAAGTTTTCCCTAGTATATTATGATTCTGACAGTGTACCAGTTCACATTACTAATATTGTAATATGTACGGAAAGTGACGTGCAATAAAGGAATTTGATTTGATTTGAATATAAGAATGAATTATAATTGATCCCACTATCCATATTTGAAACAATAAAACCAATCCAATTGAAATTAACAAAGACATAGACAAAATATAACAAACAAATTTAACATTATAAATTGTGAAGTTATCAGCCTTTTGATTGGTGTTAGAGGAACAATATTAATTTTTTCCCTGAATTTATAAATGGATTCAAAACATGAAATATAAAAATATATTCTATATCTTAACTTGGTGTTAAACATTGAATTTACATTTTAAGAAATCATTTATATGGACATAATCAACACTATGCAACTTGCAACTTGCCCAGTTAAAATGTTATTTTATGCACTGGTACATTTGCTTATTTGAATCTATGATAAATGCAGTAAAAGCAAAGATTAATATAATAATTTTAAGTGAGGTGTGGATTAAATCAGAAGAGGTTTCTTTCTATAAATTACCGGGTTACAATTTGTATAGTAAGTGTTAATGATAGTTATGCAGCGGGGGGCGTTGTTGTATATATAGATTGTAAGTTTAGTGTTAGAGAAATAGACCTTAGAATGAAAACTACAGATTGCCTGGTATTAGAAGTAAAAAAAATATATACATATTTCACCCTCATAGCTTTGTATAGAATGCATAGATTTACAATTAAACAATTTTTAGTTGATCTGGAAGACTTGCTTATTGATATAAAACACTGCTGTTTTTTAATTGGAGACATTAATCTGAATTTAAATTGCAATTCAATAGAGCGTGAAAATTATGTAAGCTTAATGAGTAACTTCAGTTTTGTCCCGCTAATTAAACAAACCACCAGAGTGGGTTATAATTCAAAATCCTGCATAGATCACGTTTTTGTAAGACACAAAAATATAAATGCCGTTTCAGCAGCGATATTTGATGTGGGACTGTCCGATCACTACGTAATAGGCTTAAAATTACAGATAGAAAAAGAGATTGTTGAAGAACAGCCAAATTTGAAAGAGCATGTAACAACTGATTTCGACAAGGTTTTGTTGGAGCTTGAAAAATGCAATTGGGACCAGATATTGAATAATAAAGATATTAACGTATGTATAGTGTAAATAAATGCTTAGAACATAATTCGTTGAAACGTGTTATTGACAAGAAATTTGTAAAAGCAAAGGAAAAAAGCCCATGGATCACGAACAATATTTTAAGAAAGTTAGATTTGAGAAATAAACTGTATAAGGGTGTGAAAAAGAGGCCATATGATTTAAAATTTAAAAATTATTACAATACCTTTAATACAGCGCTGACTAAGGAAATAGATTCAATTAAAAACGATTATTATCGAGACAAATTCAGACAATGTAATGGAAATACAAGGGAACAATGGAAACTAATTCATAAATTAACTGGTGATAAGGAAAGAAAGCCGCTGAGTAGAATAGTTCTCGACAACGGAAGGGTGGTGGATGATAAGCAGGAATTGTGTGACGAGGTAAACAATTACTTTGTTAACATTGAGCCGATAACGCCAACTGATAGCTCTGTAGTAGATACAAGCTTTCCTGGGCAATGCGGTTCATTCTTTATATCCCCAATAACTAGAGATGAAATAGAAAAAAACTATAAATAGTTTGAAAAATAAAAAGTCATGTGGTATTGACAATTTATCAGTATATATTATTAAAAAAATCTCTACTAAAGTATCACATGTTTTGGAGTACATATTTAATTTAAGTTTTGAAACAGGTGTATTTCCTGAAAAATTTAAAAATAGCATAATTATTGCCATACCAAAAAAACGGAATTCAGAGCAAGTAGACAATCTAAGACCTATAAGCCTTTTGCCAGTGTTGTCTAAGGTATTAGAAAAATTAATGAAAAGTAGATTGATTGATTTCCTTAACAGTAATTCCTTTTTTTGCAATAGACAATTTGGCTTTACAAAGGGAAAATCTACTGAGACTGCACTTTTAGGATTTATAGACATAATATATGAGGCATTAAACAGCAATAAAAAAACATCGGCGTTGTTTAAAGACTTTAGAAAAGCATTTGACATGGTCAACCATGATATACTTTTGAAGAAATTAGAAATGGCTGGAATAAGAGGTATTCCGCTTAATTGGTTCAGATCATATTTGATGGGAAGAAAACAGATAGTAAACATTGGCAAATTATATAGTGAGCCAAAAACTATAAAAAAGGGCGTACCACAGGGTTCGGTACTATCTGCTAATTTGTTTTTAATATTTATAAATGGCCTGTTAACACAAAATTTTTATGGTAAAGTGACAGCTTTTGCAGACGATGTTGCTCTTACATACGCAAACTACGACAAAGAGATAGTATATAATCAAATGATGCAAGACCTTGATCTACTTAAGTCTTGGTGCAATTAAAATTGTATGTTAGTGAATGTATCTAAGACAAAGTACATTAATTTTGGTTTTGATAGTTTTGAGTTTGCTTATAATATCAAATTTCACGATAAAATGTGTAAAAATAGAAATACTTGTAACTGCCAAGAAGTGCAAAAAGTAGAGGATTTCACCTATTTAGGAATAAGAGTGGACCAAAGGCTGTCATGGAAACAGCATATCACTCAACTGAATAACAAGTGCAGGTCAAGCATCAGAAATTTTTATTTTCTAAGACATGTATGCGATGTGGATTTATTGAGATCACTTTATTATGCACTAATACACTCAAAATTACAATATGGAATTTCTTGCTGGGGAGGTACATTCAAGACACACATAGAACAATTAAAAATAACTCAGAATCACATAGTTCGTGTATTGCTGTTTAAACGGAGACGCGAAACAACATTTCCACTTTATCAATCTTTAAAAATTCTTCCAATGCGGCACTTGTACATATTTAAAGTATTAAGATTGTTTTATATCAAAAGTGGGCAAAACAGAAATGAAAATGTGCAAAATCCAGGCTATTTGACTCGAAATATTTCAAGGGGAAATGTTAGAAGGCCTAGAGTAAATAAAGATGTGTTTAAAAATTCCTATCTTTTTTTAGCACCAAAATTATAAAATTTTTTACCCATAGAATTAAAGCAAATTATGAGTACAGTGAAATTTTCAAAAGAATTAAAAAATTGGTTACTTGATCAAAAAGATGTACAAAACATGTTTGATGTTATAGTTTAAATTTAACAATCTTTAGAAAAAATAGTAAAAAGTAATATTAAGAGTTGCCTTATATATTGTAGTATGTTCTCTTTGTTCATTATTAGTATAATATAGTGTAAACTTGTAAATATAGAATTTTAGGTTATGATTAGGAATAAAATAAATCTATTAATAGTAACACTATTTTGTTAAGTTGTTTTTTAAGGGGAATATTGAGTTTCGTTTGTATTGGAATAAGGATTGCCAAATGCCACAGGAGCCACGTTATCAGTAGAAGCAACATAATGGCTGATAATTAGTGACAGGCATAGTGGACACCAGCCATCATTACTGGAAGAGATGGCGGTATTTATTTCCATAGAAACTGTATGATTGATTTGTAAAACTGAGGAAATATATTCATTTATTCATCTTAAGGCTACCGTTACTTGTTACTCCAAATTTAGCCTCATAAAATTATGATACAATGAATTACTGTTTTTGAAAGTGCTTTAATAGAAAGAAAATGGGCCCAGTTTTGTATGAAAAATAAATTGTTATTTAAAAATGTTTCTGTTTTATACACATATTATTTGTTATTGAAGGGGGGTGGGGTTGACAGCAACTATAAAGGAACAGTAGGGAGACTTCCCAACAAGGCCTTGTGTTCAGGAGTAACGTGAGGACGAGCCCCTCTGATCGAGACTGACTATTTAAAGACTGTCTCAGGCCGGCCCCAACTTATGCAACTTGCAATGCAAAAAGATATAAATTTAATTAATTTTTGAAGTTATACTTCTTTGCGCCCGTTAGACACTTTGGGATGGGATGTTGGTCGAGAAACCGCGTCACGCTGAAAAGTAAGAACAAATTTTTAAGAACTATCGATTAATCGATTGTTAATCGAAGACATTTAATCGAAGAAATTACTGATAATGATAATATAGGTGTATAATAAAATAATGAAGTCACGTATAATATATTGAAGATAAATATATTGAATAATATTGAAAAATGTCGGTAATTATGCACTTTCTTGCCACCTCTGAAAATACGATTTCATGTTAATAAAGTGGTGAAAAATGAGTTTATATCTCTTGAGGAGTTTGATTTCATCCGCGGAAAACTCGTTTTTTACCAAAAAATCGAAAAACTAGATTTTTATCTAATAATGAAAAAACTAACTTTTTTAAAAATCGTTATTTTTCGACAAATTTTTTTTCATTTCTCGTGTTTTTTTATGCTGAACACAAATATATAACTGGTTTTATAGTAAAATTATTTTTTCAGTTCGAAAAATGCATTTTTGTTGACATAACCTAACTTATCCTAATTGTCTATTTTCTCAACAAAAATTCGTAATTTGCGATAAATTCGGGCGTTTGGCCTCCGTGACGGCCTGCCGGCCGTCCCTCCGGCGGGAATATATGAGAATTCGGGTTTTGTGATTAATAGTTGTTGTATATAATGATCGCGTAATGGCCGCTAATCGCGATTCGCCGCGACAGTAGTTTTTCCGTTATTTCTCGAGAAATATTTGTAATAGACCAAAATAGTTTTAAAATTTGTATTCAGCGCAAAAAAACACATCAAAATAAAAAAAGATGATTAAAATACCATTAAAATTAACGGAAATATGACAAAAATACTAAAAGTTGTGACATTGGTTTTTTCGAATTTTTCGGTAAAATACGTTATTTCCGCGGAATAAAAAGCATATCTCGTGAAAATACAGCCAATTCTAGACGCATTTCAAGCAAAATGTTCCAAATTTGTTTGGTGGCAAGAAAGTGCATAATTACCAAAATGTCTTATATTTCATTTATATATCCTGTCTGTTTGTGTGCGTGAGTGGGTGTATGAGAATGGCCAAAGAAGTATAACTTCCACCGTGTGGTCCGACGCACACCCAATTTTTTTTTTATTGTAAAATCTCACATACACTATTTTATATAGTTATTGGGGCATTATGTCATTGATCATTCATCAGCCAGAATCCCAAAGTTGTACTGAACTTGAGGTTCGTAATAATCATCCAATTGAGAACAATATTTGTAAAAGTATTAAATGGAGGAAATCACTTTTCACAGCAATATTCCCCAAATTTTTACCCAAGTTTAAACAATCAAAAATAAAGAATCAGCTGTTAAAGGGCAATAATTATGATACACATCAAGCAAAAAGATAAGTAAATGAGTACTTAAGTACAAAACTAACTATTTACACATCTTTTCAGCTCTTATTACTATTACAGCAACTTTTTAAGTCACTCTAATAGTGAGTAAAATGAAGAGTGGTTGTAAGATAGCAACTGAAACATCTGTTATAATTAACTAAGAATGAACGAAGTCTTTGAGGTCAACAAGTACTCGGTTGAAGTAAAGAAGAAACTATTTTCTGATCCATATTTAATCATTATATATATTATCATACATTTATTTAATATTTTAAGTTCGCTGATTTCACTACTAAATGTACGGCTTATTTCTGGTTTTCTTGATTTTCTGTTTGAGTGGCTATAATCCATAGAAATAAAACTATTTATCAGAGTAAGTAGAATATTCCTGTATCAAGGTTTTACAAATTACAAACTATGAAAGTCTCTTCTGAACTTTCATTTTTATTAATTACACCAACTTTTAATAAAAAGAAATATAGATTTTTTGACTGCAAGAATACGCTATTCATTACAACTGTTAAAGTTAATAATAGTCATAAAAATAATAATTTTTTTTAATGATAGCATGTTTTATTTATATTATGTCAGTAACACGTTAAAATAAAATATAAATTAATTAAAAATGCTCTGATTAATGTGTTTGAAAAAATACTGTGAAAACTACAAGATAGTGTGCCCTAATATCAAAATAGTAATCAGCTATTTTAAATAATAACAATGAAATTGTAAAATCAGCGCTTTTCTCATAAAAAAAATTAAAACACTTAAGATAATATACTAAAAATATAATACACAAATATAATAAGATAAAAAACTACTTACAATAATGGATTGAATAGTACCGGATCGAAAAAACCTAACCTCTAACTTCAACCTGCTTCAAATCATCTGCAGTGTAGAGTTGTGCACTATTCCATTTTCTTAGTCATGGCTTGTTTTTACACCAGTGAAGACATCACTTCCTACGAATTTGAATGTCCCTTCCCTGTGTTCTCCCTCTTCACTTCGTAATAAGACGTAATATACTTAGTATAAAATGGAGAATGGCTTTGCAATTAACTTGCAAAGCTAAATATTGGACTACATAAGTGTGTCTCCAAGAAGTGTCAGATTTAAAAAAAATCTTAGTAAGTTTAAATATATTGCTGTTTTACTGATATTTTTTGGTTTTCTTAGATTTATAAATTAATTAAAATGAATAACAGTTGTTGGCCTTTGCCCCTGCTGAAAATGTGTTTTCTACTTTATTAGGTAGTATTCTACTCAATAGACCTAGTATAGCAGACTAAACTTACAGAAGCCAATAACTCTTGGTTTGCATCAACTTTGTAGTTATCTTTCCGGGCAAATATAGATGCCATTGAGATGTTGACGGAAAAGGCGACAATAGCTATAACCAAACCATCCACTAATACTTCAGGAATAAGGGTAAATAGTGGTAGAACAGGTTCAGGCAAACTGAAACAAACCCTTGGTTTTAGTTAGTGATAACTAACTTAAGACCTAATATATTACATTATTCAAAAGCTTTATGTACAACTCACATTATTTTTGGAACAATTTTACAATGTAAGAAGCCAATTCATAAAGTCGTAATATAGTTAAGTGATGTTTAGTAAAATAATTAAGTTCTGTTTTCACAGTTGCAAGGGAAGTATTAGTTAGTGTTATAGTATATGTTATAGTATAGTTATGTATAGTTAAATTAATCAAGCTCTTCATTTAATTATAATAATTTAAGTTAGTTTTAGTGCCTGCTTATATCTGTATTAAATATGGCACTCATATAATATATAACAAATCTACACACACAGACACCTAAATCCAAAAACCGAATATCAGGTGACAGCCCTTCTTTTGGCTTTGTCTACATGATAGTCCTTCCACTTCCTTTTCATGATTTCTGGACTATTTGCCTCAGTCGTCTCACCCCTTCGAGCTCATTGCCGCGTTGAAGGTGTCATAGTAGCTGGCTGTAATGTATCATGTGTGAGTGCTCATCTCAAAAACACAAAATAAACAAAGTGCAGTGTCCAATGAAGACAGTCATCTTGGTGAGCTAACAAACATTCATCACCATCTCAACACATCCCATCTATACATCCTGTCTTCAAGCCATCCATCTTCCAACTGGCCTCTCCTCCACTTCTGCAAGGTTAAGGACTGGCAATCTCAATAATTAGTGCCAGTTACTACCATATGTGAAAAATCTTGACTTTCATGGTCACTCTCTCTTTTATCTAGTTGTGTTTTTTAGTTTTATATTCAACCAATAATTAAACGCATAGAAAATTATTCCATCTATTTCTAAACGACGTGAATGAAATGCATCCGAGTTACCACAGCCATGATATCCAGTCTAAAAGGTGGAAAAAACAGTTCAGTATTTTTAACCCTTAACAGAGGGAAAATTTTATGTCAGATAGTACAAAACAGTATTTTGTACTGTCTATTTGCATCAAGTAAAGGAGGAGATCTCTGAAAGCACACAAAACCAATCCATTTGCTTCAATTAGCCATGTTCTAAAAAGTTTTGTTTGCAAACTGAAAACTCTAATTGAAATTAGGCTTGAATCCATAAAACCAGTTTGAGTATATCAGTTCAAAATAATAGGGAAAAACATCAGCAACCTGTAGGGGAAAATGTTCCAAGAATACAAAGTACAAAAACAGAGACGCAACAAATGATCAGTGTGGTCATTCCACACTAGGTACATTCCATGATATTTGGTGAAATTCAATTTTATCTAAGAGCCACCATAAAAAAGAACACCATAAAAATTGACAGACCTCATTAATATGCCCCATAAGACAGAGGTGTATGGAATTTGTTTCAAAGTTGTTGACTCAGAGTTTAGTATCTAAGAAGTATTCAATGCAAGCATTTAACTGTTAAACTTTCTCAAAGTCTAAACGTATGTCAATATTTTATTTTAAATTAAGGGTCGAGTCATTAGCATACTAAACAATTTTTCAATCCTCGATTGATATTCGATTATCATTTAATAATTTAGAAATTAGGATATATCGTCCTCATGGGGCAAGGAGATGTCACCTTTTGTAACCTTGGATGACACCAAAACTTGTGTGACCTGTTTGGGATAAGAAACTGAAAATTTGATGACTGTGCAAAACAACTGAAGTCTTTGCATAATGTAAAAACCCAGGTTAGCTCAGTCTTGGTGTGGGTTAAAAATTTGTCCTCTATCAATAGGTATTCTGGATGTATAAAAAACTATTCATTTTTGATTAGGGGCATCACCTTGTTTGTTTCAGTGTTAACTTGATTCAAGAAATAGAGCAATGACACTTTCTATTGAATATAAGATGTCTGTTTGAATGTAGTTTTTAGAATTTTAGCATTTAGCTTAAACTTACAATTAGGACAAATTTCATCTATTGAACCTGTATCATCAAAACACCAGTATGGTGAACTTATCAAATAAAGAAATCCTCCTGACTGGTTTATCTGCTATATTATTATGCTATTGCCTTTTAATTTTAGGCACATAACATAAAACAAAATGAAAATAGGTCATAACATTTCAAATGCTTCAAGAGAAGAAGCAATGACAGAAAAAGCAATGTAAACAAACAGCTCCTAATAATATTTTTCATGAACAAGTGTAAACATTAAATAGCCGGCCGTTTCAAATAAATAAAAAATATTCTCCATATTATATGCAATACTTGAATACAATTGTAAAGTGGAAAAATTATCAATGAACTGATTACATTAACAATCAACACCTCACAAAGTTATATAGTAGAAGGCATCATCATGGAGGATACTGGTCTTGACGATCACTAGAACAGGCTGTATTTAGTGTTCACTTTCAGGTTATTATTTACATGATTTAAAACTGAATTTTTATTTCATTTTGAAAGTTAAATTTAATTTAACCGTCTCAGAGCTAACGTCTAATTTATAAGATGTATATTGTAAGAGACTTTCTTAGGCTTTTTTGTACTATTTCATGTTACTTCATTTTATTCTTGTCTCTGACACTAATGGTTTTATATCAGAATACAGTAGAGAGTCGGTTATCCGAACTAATTGGGACCTCAGGGTGTTCGGATAACGAAATGTTCGAATAATCAAACATATTTTAACCATGCCATTATAGACGCTTATTGATAAGTTTATGTAATGGATTGGGCATATTGAAATTAAAAACACAACACATTTAAGTACTGTATCCACATAATACTTTAATTTTGTGTTAAGTAGTCAGTTAAAACTTACTGGACTAATGTTCCTGAAACTAGAGTCTAATACTATTCAACACTAGCTTAAAGAAAACAAACAACTTTACAAAGTTTCAGCGCTGCATTACACGAGTGAATGACGATTAACAAGCGACTGTGCACATTCAATGTCAATTACTGTAGTACAAACGCTTGACAGCGAAGCTCAGACTAGACAGTGGTAGGTGCACGGCGCGCCCGTTGTTTATTTTCGTCGTTTCCTGGAAGGCCTGACGTTACGGCGCAGGCACCGAGTCTGGCAGAAGCGGTATGCCGCGCGGGCTGTGCGCTAACTATCTTTTTCGTAATAAAATATGCACTATATGTACTGTATACAGTTACGGTAGTATGGTACGTTTATTGAAAAATAAAAAATATTAAATATAAGTGTTCGAACATAAATTTACAACGTGTATTTTGCGTATATAAAAAAAAATATTTTTTTCAGGTTTGGTTCCGTTAACTGACGTTTCGGATGACT
This sequence comes from Stictocephala bisonia, assembly GCA_035578905.1. NCBI lineage: Eukaryota > Metazoa > Arthropoda > Insecta > Hemiptera > Membracidae > Stictocephala > Stictocephala bisonia. The sequence goes on along the minus strand of JAQJVL010001731.1, from coordinate 124,472 downwards.
GACGTTCGGTAAATCGACGTTCTACTGTATATCAAACTTAGGTACTATTGCCAGAAGTATACCCAGTCAGGATTTGGAGTTGTCCCAGTTTTGGTGGTGCTGGCTACACCCAATCGTAAAGTGCGAAGTGATTGCACCACAAGAGGAAACTGAGGCAATCTGGGCTGCCAGATGATGAATGCATCGAAGAGTACACTGCGAAACTTGGCCTTGCGTAGATCTTGCGTATATCACTCAGAGAAGTTCAGCCTTCAGAATATATTGGTAAGACATCAGAGATTTGTCTACACTGTCCACTGAACTGTCGTATTTGATCAATTTGTTACTAGAGTTACTTCTTAGCCAACGACCACTACACTTTTACAACATTTTTACGAAGTTTGAGGCACACCAATCTACTCACAATCTAAATGACAATACGTATAGGTGTCTCTAAATGATCCACTTGGCAAGATACAAGAGTATAGATCAATGAATAGCGGCATCGTGTATGACGGTAAATTGCAAACTACAATGTGTATGGTGTACGGATTAGAGGTGAGTCAATACCTCTATGTGTACTACTGTATGGTTTCACAATTTAAGAGGGCTCTAAACCCCCGCTCTGAGAAGCGTAAAAACTGCTTTGCACGGTCCAAGATACTGACTTTATTTACTGTCGTAAAATTATAAATGAAGTATATATTTGAAGATAAAGACTTTTTGACTCAAATTGCTTTTTAAAATTTTTGAATGCTCCTTCATTTCGATTTTATAGTTTATTGAAGTTACCCATTATTCAAACTAGTGCCAAAATAAAACTGGAGCTGTTATCGAAATTTTAAAAAGCGATTTTAGTCAGAAATTTATCTAGTTTCAATTTAGTTTTGGTTTCAGATTGATATCTATAAAGCTTTAGCCGCAATATAAGACCGCGCAAAAGCCTGCATTGTAAAAAATGCAGTGATTCGTGAGATCCAAGTGGCGAAACCCCGAACTTCTTAGTCGCGGATGGATTTTACTACTTCATTCATAAAAACCTTTCTTCATTTAACTTAACATCGATGGATACAATGTAAGCCTATGATGACTGATATCAGTATTATTTTACAGACTGATTTACTCACTTAGAGTAAGTCTATTTACTTATTTGTATGGCTTATTTCGTTTAAATTAAAATGTGCATTCCCATGTGGTTCCTGATATAATCTAACCACAAAGTAAAGAATAAAACGTTTATTCGTAATGACAGTGCACAATATTTACTATGTCATGACAAATACTGTAATAATCATCTATATACAACATGTCTATGAAATAAATCATATAAAATACATTAACGAATGCGTACAGTAAAAATATTAATTCAATGATTCCAGCTTGATCAAAGCAATAAGCAATTCTAAGTCGATGTCTCTATTGACCTCTATTTTATTTTTAAAATATAAATACCATTAATTTATTATAGTTCATTAATGTTGAGGTAGAAAAAATGCTAGGTCATTTATTTGTAATTTTATAAGAAGGTAAATTCAAAGCAAATAATTTTCCTAAACGGTAACAAGGATAGAAAAATATGACAGCCGGGGGACGGGCCAGGCGGGGCGGCAATCCTTTTGAGAACTTTGAAGTCATGGGGCAAGGTAGTGTTTGGGAACCTCGTACTACTCCCGGTGTCTTCCGTTGAACAGCCAATTAGAAGACTTAGAACGGCAAAACTTGACATAAGTGATTTTGAAACATTGTGCAATGTGAAGAAAAATAATAAAATATGAATTTAAAAAAGTTTTCTTAATTAGCATAGTACGTGTTGGTAGATGAATTTAATACAATATTAATATAAACTGAATAAATATAATGGTGACCGATTAAGGTAAACTTGGTTTACCAAAATCGATCACCTTAACATTCGTAGCCTAAATATTGCACTTATTTTTTATAGATACAGTATAAGTATTATACTGTATGACATTTGCATTGTGTGACGTTCACTTGTGTATTGAAATAAAATTGTTAAACTATTATTAAATTGCTCAAATAAGATGTTCTGCTCGGATTGGTTTTGTTTTAATTTAATGCATTTTCAATTACTTAAGTATCCACTGACCTAATTGGGTAGTTCGTGATCAACTTGTGGCAGGCACACTGATCATCTTGGGTAGTCATCGTGATGGACTTGGCTAGCACTCGTGATCAACGTGGCTAAAACTCATGATCAGCTAGGGTAATACCCGTGATCAACTTGGGCAGCCTCCGTAATGGGCTTCGCTAGCACCCGTGATCAACATGGCTAACACTAATGATCAACTCGAGTAGTACCCGTAATAAACTTGGCCATCCACCGTCATGGACTTGGCTAGTACTCGTGGCTAGTTAATAATGGGTGACTAGTCAAGTAGATCACAGGTGCTAACCAACGTAATCACTGGTGGCTACCTAAATTGACCGTGTTCTACCCAAGATTATTACAGGTCCTACCTACTAAGTTGACCACAGACTCTACTCAAGGTAATCACGGGTAGCTTCTCAAGTTGACCACGGGTCCTAGGCAGAGTAATCACTGATACTATTCGAGTTGAGCTACCCAAGATAATCACACTTATTACATTCAAGTTGACCACTGGTGCTACTCAAAGTAATGACTGATAATGCCCAAGTTGACTACAGATACTACCCAAGTTAATTAGGCGTGGTTACTCAAATTAATTACGATTTCTCCCCGAGTGGCTACTCAAGATGACAACCAGGGCTACCCAATGTAATAAGGGGTGGCTACTCAAGTTGATCATGGGTCCTACCCAAATTATTTACAGGTAATACCCAAGTTGACCACCTGTGCTACTTAAAGTAATCATAGGTACTACCAATGTTAACCACGGGTGCTACTCAAGGTTATCATGAGTGGCTACTCAAGTTTATCATGGATGCTACCCAAGGTAATCAGGGATGGCTACTCACGTTGACCATGGGTCTTACCTAAGGTAATCACAGGCACTACCTAAGTTCACCACCGTAATTATGTGTGGCTACCCAAATTGACTGCGTGTTCTACCTAAAATAATTATAGGTCGTACCTAAGTTGACCACAGGCTCTAACCAAGGTAATCATGAGTGGCTTCCCAAGTCACAAAGGATCCTACCCAAAGTAATCACAGGTACTATCTAAGTTGGCCACGTGCACTACCCAAGGTAATCAGTTGTGACTACCCAAGTTGATCATGGGTGCTACTAAAGGTAATCACAGGCACTATCGAAGTTGATCACGGAAGTTACCCAAGTTAATGACAGATATTACCCAATATGATCACTGGTGATATACAAGGTAATTACAGTTACTACCCAAGTTAACTGTAAAGGGTGCTGCCCAAGATTAATCACAGATAGTAAACAAATTGACCACGGGTTATACTGAAGGTAATCACAGATTCTATCCAAGTTGACCATGGGTTCTACCCAAAATAATCACAGATACTACCCAAGTTAATCACGGGTGGCACCCAAGGTACAACCCATGTTGATCATGTATGTAACTGTTCTTAAAAGAACAATTTATTATATTATATTATTACTATATTATTTATTATATTATTATACTTGCAAATAACAGTGACTTTATAAAATTGCGACTTACTCAGCTAACTCATGTATCTGTATATTATAATACTCTGGTAATTAATTGGTTATTTAAATATAATTATTTATTATCAATTAATTTTTCAAGCATTTTTTATATTTATTAGAAATAACATTGATTTGTTTCTAAATATGTTTTAACATCAGTTTTAATCCAAGTAATAAAATCATATTCTATAAACGACAAATACATTCATTGGTAAATAAGTGTTTAGCACTTATGTACTGTGGTGCCAAAATGGATGAGTCCAAACTGCTTAGACAGGTGAGGACAAACTACTGTACTCATATAAAAAACTGAGACCTACCCCATACATACGTGTTTATGAGGCCAAACTACTGTCAGGCAGGTGAGCCCAATCTGCTCTGAACGTCTAAAGTTATATGTTCGAAATTGATATATGCTCGAAGCAGTTTCTCTGTTTTTAATTGTTGGTAATTTTTAACAGTCGTGTTTTAAAAAATCGTTATATTTAGTAATTTGTGTATACATAGTTGAGTCATATTAAATTTATCACTCTTAAAATACTGTGAAATATTTATCAGTAAAAATAAAACCTTTGAAAAGTAATTGTGTAAGAACTGTTGTCGAAGTAAAATAATTGCTTTTCTCATGGCAATGGGAAAATTGAGCAAGATTATAATATATTATTTTATTTATAATTGATATCATTCATATGGTTCGCTTCGGTTTTCATCTCTGTCCGCGAAAATCTTTGTTGTAACAAAATGTCCACTTTTTGAAACCAAATTATCCCTGTAGTGTTATTTTCATGTATTGTAGTAATTCATTCAGCATACTTCAGAAGCAAATAAAATAGTAGCAACATTTCAATTATTTTTAATGTTTGGAAATAAGTGTGTTATGTTGTAACTGCCATAAAACTGTGATAGTTTATGTGAAATTTTTTTTATTTTATTAAAAATAATTAATAAACCGTAGAAAACTATAAAACGTAAAATAAATAGACATTTGGTATTTTTTAGCATTACTTTTTAACGTGATTTATTTAGTTTTTAGTAAAGCGTATCCTTTAATGCTTTAAGCGTATGTTGAGAATTGTTGTGGCGTTCATTTCATATTATTTTGTTTTAATCTTCAACCGAACATAAAAAGATACGAAATAGGAATTTATTTGCAAATTAATGCCTTTTATTAAATATTTAACCACATAAAACCAATATTTAGATCACAATCCAACAGCTTTAAGCAATATTTACAAAAACCACGCTTTGTAACGTAATTTACTTAGTTTTTAGTAAAGCATATATTTATGTTTATAAATCAAACTCTTCAATTGTAGAATATAAGTATGGTAAGCCTATGCCTAACTATGTTAAATTTTAACCGTTTAGAGAGTAACAAGATTTGAACAAGAATTATGATTTTGGAAAACGTTTCAAGTAGAAATTCAATATATTAGTAGACCCCCCCAATTTGATCAGTGAATAACTTGATTTACCTGTAAAAAAGTCTACTTTCCTAAACAAATATTACTATTTTTGACATAAAAATGACATAAAAAAATGTTAAGAAATAAAATACAGCAGCAAAACCAGTACTGACTGGAAAATTGACAATTGTTGAAAAGAATTGGCCTTTCGGCTCAACATACATTCAGACAGAGAAGATCGGGCGTAGCCACCTGAGGAGACGGCAGACGGGAGGAAGGAGTAATTGGGGTTTCCGGTTGAAAATACTACGAAAATACTATACAGGAAACGATTCTTGGGACTATATTGCACTCCGTCCGGCGGATTAAACTTCCTCCATCTAAAATAACTGGACGTAGTTCTAACTTCTATCGCTAGTGACGCATGACTTCTATATTTTCTTTCCCTTAAGAGCCCTCTTAATATAAACATGATGAAATGCTGATGCAACCGCAAATGACTGTTTGATAAAGAAATGGTCTGTTGAATATGACCTGACTTGGAAGAAACTAAAATGAGACAGGCAGTGTTATGTCTACCTGTTTCTGGACAATATCTGTACAGCGTTGAAAAGGTGAGGTCCTTCAATATATTTCTGATCTTCAGAAATGGTCTCATATACAATCTGAATGATTCCAACAATTGTTGCGCAACAGATTAAAAAAAGACAGCCCTGCCACTTGGCGAGATTTAATCAACCTAGGAAAGCTTGCGAAGAACTTTTGATACTGCATCATTATCAATGGAGTAACTGTGAATACATCTATGAACAGGTTTGTGAAGATGTTCTAGTATTAGGAACTCTATATCCTTTTCAAAGTTGTACGCTGGAACCTTGTAGAAAGTTGCCTGATCCTTCACTAGCTTTTTGTCCAAGGACATTTTAAAGTTTGCTCATCTGAATGTTCAGAGAGGTATTTTCACCAAAAGGAATCAAAACGAGTTTTTTTTTCGAAGAAGAGCAGCCTGATATTTTTCTTCTGAACACGGGCAGAGGAATGACATCGCCTTGCAGAATGCTTTTCTCACAAACTATAAACTGAGCAGCTTTTTTTCGTGATGACAAGCTAGGAGGTGGAACATTTTAGGTGAAACAAATTAGGTCAAAATTAGATAACAAACTTAAAATTCAAGAAAATCTAGAAACATGCAATTTTTTTAATCCCTCAATTTTTGAAAATTCCAAAGTTTGTTCATGCATAAATGATTTTGTACTTTATAGATCTCCAAACAACGATCAAAATAGTTTTAGTTTATTTTTCAAATCCCTGGATAGTTATCTTTTTTCTAGGGCCAAGGGCAACTGGCAACTAATTACTGCTGGTGATTTAAACTTGGACCCGTTACTTCATGAAAATGAATGCAATACAATCAAAGACAACTTAGCTTGTTATGGCCTGGATTTGTTGGCTGATTTTCCTGCTAGAATAAGTGAACATTCAGATAGTTGCCTTGATAACTTCATTTCTAAGATAAATGGTAATAAATCTCTAACTGAATCTTTTATAACTGATCACTCGGCGCTGCTCTTTGAGGTTCCAGTCCAGGGCTTGTTGAATGACACCTTTGATTACTTCTTTTTGACAGGAGATTTTCTGTGAATAACATTAGAGAGCTCATGGTTAGGTTGGGTTAGGAAAGTTGGGAGGATTTTTATGAGGCTTCTACAGTTGATAGAAAATACATAGAATAAGTTGACACAGTTATTCATGACTTGAATGTCGCCTGTCCTCTGCGGAAACTGATTGATTGATTATAAATTTATTCAACAAAATATACATAAACAACATGAAAAAGTACAATAACGAATAATTGTCGTGCTTGGACTATCAGTCTGTGTGAAGGACAAGAGTTCTTATACAGGAATGTACTTTAAATTATACTACTATGTAAATCAACAGATGAATAAATGTATGTTATTAGTAAAAATGGACATATTAAAATTAAATCATACATAAAAGAATACATACCACAAATTTAATTAACTTCACCAAAACATTTGAGCAAACCAAACTATTTATGAATAATAGAAGGAAATATATACAATTTTACTATTTGAAAATAAAATAAACGTAATTAATTAAAATAGATATATTTAAGTAACTGAGAATAACAGCTGATGCTAAATATCGTTTGAGTGGATCAGCCTCTCAGTCTCCTCAAGAGATAACGTGAGCAGCCACCTACTCACCCCACGCTTATACACCTTGAAACTGCCAGCCTCCAATAACAGAATGTCTTGAGGACAATTTTTATAGAGGGAATGTGTGATAAAAAAGGGGCTATGATAATCTAAACTAGAGGTGTGCCAAACAGCACCAATGCGGAAACCAGCTGCAACTGCAACGGTACCAGCCGTGAGACAGTACCACGAGACAGTTCCAGTTCGAAACAATTCCACAACTCATGAGGCATTCTCAGTGGTACTTTTAGCTTTGATGGTGTCAGTTCTACAGTACCATAAAGGGTGTGGATTTTTAATCATAATTTCAGCTCCATCTTTGTACTTATAAGATAAACATTTACTCTGCTAAACAAATGTTTGATTTTAATACAACATAAATGTAAACATTCATCTAACTCGTATAACGTTCATTTTTATGGATATATCGATTAAATTCTTATGATAATGCATACTAAAAAAGAGACAATCTCAGGAATAATAAGATTAAAAAAATAAAAAAAGGATAGTATGATTTATTTTACAAAATATGCAGCTAACATTTTTAGGCCTATATATGAACAAAACATTAAATATAGCCTACTTTATGTCATAATTATAGTTCATATTTAAATAGACGAGTTCCCTGCCTTTTGTAGTTTTCAACTGAGTTCGTCTTTCATTTATAATTAAACCTGTTTTCGAAAAAAATACGTTCACAATAGAATAGACGTGGCAAATAAACATAGCTATTGTTTAGCCAGAGTACTTAGTGATGGGTATAATAAATTAGTACTCATTATTCATTCATTATTCATCTCTAAGATGCTAATCGTAGAGACATGGGCGAATATGAGGAGTGAATGAGTGTGATGAGTGTAGATACACAAGTGTAGTCATTGTTACTATCTGAGTTCGACTTAGCTCAGAAAGGACTTTTTATTAATATGTATAAATAAAAGATGTAAAATCCATCCACGACTAAGAAGTTCGGGTTTTCACAACTTGTATCTCACGAATCACAGCATTTTTTAGCAATAAATTACCATTTGCGCGGTCCTATATTCCGGCTAAAGCTTTAAAGATATCGATCTAAAACCAAAACTAAATTGTAATTGTACATTTTATTGGGTATTATGTCATAGTGTATTTTATGTGTCTATACATACTATTGTTATCCTTTTCTTTCGCTCTCTCTCAAGATAGATAACTTCGAAAGTCCAGCTGGCTATTCATAATCAAAATTGAGAATTACTTTGATCTTTAAGGAAAAATACCTTTAATAATTTGCTCAAACTTATATTTAAGTCTACATGTTTTGCGGTACCAGAGGCCTCACTGCTTAGTAGTTTTACTTGTGTGCTCATTAGAAATCTTATGATTGTATTGAAACCTGGTTTTGTTGACATGGCAAAAGGATTAATATTTGCAAATACAAAGATTCTTATTGAATGTTTTTGAATAATTTAGTATACCTGTTTATACAACTACCATTAATTTAATTTCAAATTACATGTAATGTTGACTTGGATTTTCGTAAGAATTACCAATTGATGACTTGTTCTGCAATTTGTTTTATGCTTATTATGGTAAGCTTAGTAGCACAGAAAATGAAATCTTTACTTTAACAATAATATTTACTGTTTAATTTTGAAAGCTAGTAGTATTGAAGCTACAAATATTTATTGTTGGTTTTACTCCTATAAGGAATTGAACTGCATATTAATTTTTAATATCTATTCTATACTTATCAAGGTCAAGGTGTTGATTACTTATGGGATTTGTACTAAGCTCCATATTATTTATGAGTTCTTGTAAAACCAAGATAACCTGGAACAGCTCAGTGGTTCTCAATAAATAACATTGTTGTCAGGGTCTTTCCCTTCCTCATTTGGGAACCTGAGTGGACTTTAGCTAATGAGGTGGCGCCCTCCCACTGTACCGTTCAGAATTGAATCCCCCCATTCGGCTTTTGGGTTAGCCGGCAACCGCCTCGTACTAAACATTCACAAACGTGGAAGTATAAGATTTAATATTTAAGTAAACATATATAATTTACATAAAATTTACCTTAGAATTGTTGATAGCCTAATTAAAACACAGTTGTATTTTAAAATACCTTTCGTATTGTATTGTAAAGCAGCGTCAAATTTGGCAATCGTGATAAACATTGTTCATTTCATTACAATAGCTGCAGAGCGTGTTGCATCACGTGCCATTGTAGGCGCCCCGCTTACACGTGCTGTTTGTTATCAATTACTAAACGTGATTCTCCAAAAGAACCAAGTTATTTATGACTTATGTTTTATCCGGCTTTTATCGTATCCGGCTTGACATTCACCACATTAGGCCGGATAATTGAGGTTGTACTGTATTTGAATTTGAAAAACTCCCTCACCAGCACATCTTGCAAGTGAAAGTAGATTTAGGAGAGTTATATGCAACTGACTTATGGAAAACCCATTTTATAATGCAAATGAGTTTTTAAGTAGTAATTGTTATGAGCACATGTTGAATTTTTAATGTCTTAGTTTCTAATTTTTTGTTATTATTTGTTTTAACTGTCTATTTTAACCCTTAAGTACTATGGACCGTCTGTGAGACGTCGGTGAAAATTAAATGCGACATTTCGACCCCCTCCCATTGACATAGAAACCGGTTACTCCCTCTACCTTTCAGTCTCGCTTCAGTCAGTGACCAGGTAACAACGTTTGTTTTGTTTGTGAAGTGTGGCGTAAGTGGCGGCCATTTTCCGTCTGTCAGACGTCCATAGTACGTAAGTAACTATTTTATTTACATTGAACCGTCTCATAGACGTACCATAGTAATTGTATGATTATGTTATTTACATTTCAACGTCTACGAGACGTACAATAGTGATTATGTAAGAGTTATAATTATGTAATGTTGGTTTCATAAATTGTCAGTTTTTCTTGAATTTTGTTGTTACCAATTTTATTACGTCACATTACAATAGAAAATTAATATAATACTTGTTAATAAATGGAAATAATGCCTATATGTCATATAATTACCGTCACACAAGAAACATAATGGCTATAATAAACTACAGATCACTTTATCGATATGTAGCCATATTTTGATAGATTTTTGATTATATAATCATTGATTGTCTAGTGTTTTCTATGAGACGGTTCCATATAAATAAATAGTCTACTCATTGCTATATTGTTTTTTACACACAGTGAAAGTAAAGTATTTCGGAAGAACATGTAAATATATAATGTTGTGAACTGTGTTATATTTGCTATTTTATGGACAGTAAAGTTAATAACAATTTTGCACACAGTGAAAATAATTTGTAAAAATGTGTACATAGTGAAGGTTTATTATATTATACAAACAATATGGATGGTAATGTTAACCAACCGGGGTCTTCTCGGCCTTCATATTTACGCCAATTAAAGACAACTGATCGAAATTTTGAAGTGCACATGGAAGAATTGCTAAGAGATTGTCTCGGAGAGAGTGAGAAAATATATGACTTTGACAGTGACGATACAGATACTGACCCAAACTATACTCTACTAAGTGATCATGACTCAGATACAGAGCAAGAGATAAGTGATTATGACAATATTGATCAAGATAGTGCCAATCTTCAACAATCATCTAATGTTCAACTTGTGGATGACGACTCTATTGTCTGTCCTGAAACACGTCCAAACTCTCCTGATGCACGAAACCAATTAGACAACGAGCCGAGTGAAATAGTACAAAATGATCCAGAGATTGATGATTTGAATGAGGTACCAGATGTGGACATTGACCAATCTAGTATTACTCCAGAATGGCTTGAAAATGTGAATAATATTATTGAGAATGTTGTGGCTTGTGAAGGAGACATTCCTGTAAATTCATCTAATAACACGGTTCGTGGCCAAAATGTATTCTTCTATAGCAGGAAGATAAAAAACAAACCTGCAATGAAGTGGAGGAAAGCTGCACCCATTGCAAACATAAGAACTAGGCTTCACAACATAATAAGGAAATTTCCAACACTTAAAGCTTCTGCCAGAAACTTAGGTGAAAACCCACATCCAATTGAGATATGGAACCTTCTTATTACCACAAATATATTGGACGAAATTCTGATTTGGACTAATAAAAAAATCCAACAACTGAGAGAAAAATATAATAAAACAAAGCTTCCTTTTCTCCAAGATTTAGAAATGATTGAACTGAGAGCCTTGATTGGCTTGTTTGTATTTTCTTCTGTGTTCAAAGCTGGCAATGAGTCTGTACATAGTTTATTTTCAACAGATGGAACTGGTCGTGATGTTTTCCGGTGTACCATGTCCAAGGAAAGATTCCTATTTTTACTAACTGCCTTAAGATTTGATAACCCTGAAGACAGAAAAGTGAGAGCAAAAGATGACCCTGGCACTGCTGTGTCCAACATTTTAGAAATTTTTATTGAGAATAGCCGAAACTGTTACTCACTAGGTGAGCATATTTGTGTGGACGAAATGCTTATAGCATTCCGGGGTCGTTGTAGATTCCGAATGTACATGCCACAAAAACCTGCTAAGTACGGGATAAAAGTAATGGCTATGACTGATGCTCAAACCCATTATCTATACAGTGCTTATATATATATATATATACCGGCAAAGACTGTTATGGGCGATTTCTTGCACAAAATGAAAAAGAACTAAAAAAACCCACCCAGTCCGTTCTTCCCTTGGTTCAACCTATCATCAACTCCCGAAGGAACGTTTCGGGGGATAATTGGTTTTCCTCAATAGAGTTAGTAAAAGAACTTAAAACTCGAAATCTAACGTATGTCGGTACGTTAAAAAAAACAAACCCGAGGTTCCAAAGGATTTTTTACCAATCGAATCCCGAGCTATCGATAGTTCTATGTATCGAGTCATTCACAAATGACATGACTCTTTTATCACATGTTCTGAAACAAAGTAAGGCTGTGCTTATGATTTCATCAATGCACCATAGTGCGCATGTAGATGAACAGACAAAAAAACCTGAAATAATAGTGCTATACAATAGCACTAAAGGTGGTGTAGATGGGCTAGACCACAAATGTGCCAACTATTCGTCCAACCGACGTACCAGAAGATGGCCGATGGCTGTATTTTTCACCATCATTGATGTATCCGCTGGTGTTAAATGCTTTCGTGATTCATCAAACATATGAGAATACCCCAAGAATGAAAAGAATGGAATTTATGAAAGACTTGGCATTTGATTTAATTAAACCCTTTATTGCCCAGAGGCTCCAAAAAGGGCATTTACCCAGAGAACTCTCCGTGTCTATGGGAAGGATTCTACAAGTACTAGAGGTTGAAGCTCATAGAGGGGCAGCTGTTCAAGAGGCAGCAGCAGTTTTTGAAAAACGTAAAATGTGTGCTTTGTGTCCTCCTAGATTAAAGAGACAGACAAAATATCCTTGTCAAAAATGTGCCACGTCAATTTGCCTAGAATGTGCTAGAAAGATATGTGTTAATTGTCTTTACAAAGAATGAACTAAAAACATTACTTATAATCATATATTACTAAATGACATTTTTTGTATAAATTGTCATTTTGTGCAAACTTTTTGTGTTTATATATGTCCTTATTTATTTTATTGAGTAATTATGATATTTTATTATATAGTTATAGATAATTTGTATTTGGGTTTAAAATAAACAAATATCACAAATATTTTGTAAATTATTTTGTAAACGTTTTTACTAAGCTTAATTAAGTTTAATATTGAATATAATGAGAAATATCTCAGTTTTTACTTATTTTGACATACTTATAAAGATATTAATTGATTTAAAGTATTGTTTTATATTTTTGCTATATATTTTTTCTATTTTCTTTTAAATAGACAAAAAATGCAAAAGAATTATAATTTCAGTTTATTAAACATTAATTAGTATTTAAAATTCAAAAAAATAGTGTAATTCAATTATTAATATCATTAGGATAACAAATACAAAGATTGAAGACATTAAAAAATCTTTTGAAAGAAAAATCAAAAAAACAAAAAATGACATCTGACAGACGTACTATAGTACTTATGGTATTTTTAACGTCCATAGTACCTAAAGGTTAATGTATGAATTTATTCAGTTCATGTACATAATATTTATTTAGGTTAGTTTGACACTGTCTATTGCATTGTATGCTTAACGACATTAAAGAAATTTGAATTTAAAATCAATGTCCAGCAAAAGATCCGCTGGCCATGATGGTATACCAATGGACATAGTTAAAAAGTGCTGTCTGAGTTGTTAGATCCATTACTGGTTTTGGTTAGTAGTTTCGTGGAGGCGGGTGTCTTTCCTGATGCTGCTAAGCTGGCTATGATTAAGAAATTGTTTAAGAAAATTGATCCTCTTTTGCCTGGGAACTACCGCCCAATCTCCCTCCTGCCCACCATTTCCAAGATACTTGAAAGAATGGTGTGCAACACTAGTTGACTATCTCAGTTGCAACACAGTCTTGTTCTCAAATCAAAAACAAAAGTCTACCAAGCTCGCTCTTATCAGCTACATTAACTCTTGCACCGACTCCTTGGACGGCGGTGAAACGGTCATTGGTTGTTTCATCGACCTGTCCAGGACATTTGATGAGGATGAGGGTGGACCCAATACCGCTGTGCGTATATGGGTGGGTGGTTCAATACTACCTTGCGTGTAGGGGAAGGTGGGTGGTTCAATACCACTGTGCATATGTGGGTGAGGAGGTGGGTCTATACCACTATGTGTGTATGGGTGGGGGGTTGAGATGTTAAACTACAATACAGTAACGAGAGATCAATGTACCAGCATTGAACATAATTACACCTATAAAGACTCACCCAGTAGGAATTTCACCAACAATTGAGATGTGGAATTTCTCATGAAGGTAGAAATAACGAGAGATCAATGTGCCTACAATTACCATGATCAGCTCCATAGGAACTGGAATTTTGCTCTTGCATGTTAGTCTTGGCTGTAACACAGAACCAACAGTATGTTTTATTGGTTGAAAAAAAAAATTTGTTTAGTACAATTTTATTTGCCAATAGGAAATATGAGTTTGCTCTAATATGAAAAAAAAGACAAAGATAAAAAATTAAAATCTATTTTTGTTCAAAATACTCTTCTCCTGCAACAACACACTTGCCCCTACGATCATACAGTTGTTCAAGAAACATTTTAAACTCATTTTCTGAAATGTCTTTCAATATTTTTGACGCATTTTCTCTGAAAGCTTCAGCATCTACAAATCGTTCTCCTTTCATTGATGATTTTAGCCGTGTGAATAGGAAGAAACAGGCTGGTGCAAAGTCAGGTGAGTAATACTGAACAGGGATCGGCATTGTAAGGCAGCAAAATCCAATTGTTTTCTGCCCATTTTTCAGGTTATTCCCTCCTAATACCATTTTTTAAGCACCTAAGAAATGTTGTATAAAGTTACTGGTTTACTGTTTGACCTTCGGGAATGAACTCATAGTGAACTAAAGGTTTTTTTTTAAATCTCCAGTAAAAATAAATTTTCAAAAATCCAGCATAACTGTTTCCTTACTGTTGTCTAAGCAAAGTGTTTCCCTCCTTGGTGATGTTGTTTTCCTTTCACAGGACTGACGTTTTGTTGAGGGGCGTAAAGAAAACACCATGTTTCCTCACCAGTAACGATTTTTTTTTCTAAAAAAAATCAGGATCTGCATAGACCAAATAATAAACTCCTCAGCCGTTGACATACGTTGCCATTTCCAAAAAAGCGACAATGTAAACACACGAAAAGCACTCTCCAAAGGGAAAAATGGTATCATAGCGATACTGACACTACATATATCCTTCTCGAGATATCGGTTTTCGCGAGATATCGGTTTTCGACTCTAACTCGTATTTCCTATAATGGTACCTATTTTACATATTATTTCTTTTACAAAATTTGCTGAGTTATAAAATATACAAACAATACTTACAAAAACAACGTTTAAAGAAAAATTTACATTTTTGAAGTTCTATGTAAAATAATAATAATAGTAGAAGTGACCAATTATATGATATATAAATGTTATCCCTTGATATAGCTCTTAACTCTAGATGAGCAATAAGAATATGATACGTGTAACTCTTTTCTTCGTTTCAATTTCATTTACGTTATAGATAGCAGACTGATAATGGTACAAAAAGACCCCAAAATGTCTTTTTATAAAAAATATCAATAATATTTACTTCACAATATGGTATAGTTATCATAAAAAGAAAATACAAAAATGCTACAGCTTAAAATCGGCGTCCTAAGCTTGGCCGAAATTGGTAACATTTTGTATTCTTATAAACCAATTGACAGATCAACTATTAGCGTGTGTTGGAAATGAAATGAAATACGTCTTTATTTAACCAGGCGAAGTTGGGACTAGAAAGTCCCTTCTTCCACTGTTGGCTGATAGAGAATGCTCTTTCTAACCATATGGAGTATATCATTATAAGTAAGTATACATGGAGAATATGACATGAGTGCTGTAAGTGACTAATGGTTTGTGTATGGTGTGCTTGAATAATTTAAGTTAATTGGAGAATTTTATAGATGCAGTGAGTACAAAAATGTTTTAAACAGTAGGGTTGTAATATATTCTTTGAATTAAATAGATAAATTTGTCATATTAATAAGAGGAAATAAACTATTCAAGAAATTCCAATACTCACTGAATGTCTCTATGAAAAGCACATTTTTTTAACACAATTAATTTAATAAGATTGAATTATAAATTGGTGCAAAAATCAATTATGAAAGCAAATAGTAACAAATTTTAAACTTGATGGACATTATTCCATAATTTTAACAATTAACAGACACAGCACAGTGAAATTCAATAACTAATGATTGAACAGTCAGTTTGACCAGTACAGTAGTTTCCTGTTGAGGATTGCAGAAACTCAGCATCAACAGTAGTGCTCTGAATCTATGTACTGCTGCCGAAATTACCTTGAATGTATGTGCAATAAATGTGCAGTGTATAAGAAATAAAATGCATGAATTAGATTTACTTTGCATGGAGGAGAATATTTCTGTCCTCTGTGTCACTGAACATTGGTTGACTGTGGATGAAGTGCGATTTTATGACAAGCTCCATAGTCTGATGATGGCATGCAGTTTTTGTCGTATTGATGGTTATGGTGGTACGGCCGTTTACCTTAGGAGTGACCTAAAATTTAAACCTATTGACCTAGTTAGTTAGTTAGTTTATGTGGGGATATATAGTTGGTCCAGCCAACCCTTGCAACGAAGCCTAAGGCTTTTTGTGCCAATCCCGGTGCCTAATCGTCGTAAAGCTGGCAATCCTTGACCAAGTCAAGGAGCTTCTTCACTAGATTAGTAATTTCCAACTGTCCCAGAGGTGAGCCTTCAAAAAGTGCTCTTCTTCTGGCACCAAGGGCCTCACACTCCAGGACAATGTGTTCTGCCGACTCTTCGTCCTCCCCACAGAGGCGACAGATGGGATCCTCCGTAAAGAGTCCCACCGTTCTTAGATGCCTCCGGAATTTGCCATGACCGGTGATGAGTCCCACCACCAGCTTAACGTGCGGTTTACTCAACCCAAGAAGTGACTTAGTCAACTTCTGGGAGGGATTCCTGACAAGAACCTTGCCGAGTCTTTGCCCTGGGAACCGCCGCCATCTTTCCAGATGTCTGGCGCTGACCCAGTTTTTGATTGCTGTTTTGGCAGCTGCAATCGAAACGCCGCAGGCCGGCTCAGGACCAATGAAGGGCTTGAGAGCACCTTCCCTAGCCAAGGCATCGGCCTGCTCGTTGCCTTCTAATCCCCTATGTCCTGCGATCCATTCCAGCAAGACCTGATTTCTTGAACCCAGGATGCTGAGGGACTCCACACATTCCCAGACAAGACCAGACGAGACCTTCCAGGAGTCAAGAGCCCCTAAGGCCGCCTGACTGTCTGAGAGGATGTGGATATGTTTCCCGCAAACCCCTCTATCGACCGCCTGGGCGGCACATTGAAGGATTGCGGCGACTTCAGCTTGGAAAACGGTGCCATACGCTCCCAGGCTCACACAAGCGTTGGTCCTAGGGTCGCCAGTATAGACCCCAAATCCAGCTTTGTTGCCCATTCTTGACCCGTCTGTGAACCATAACCTATTGACCTAAGTATGTACTGTGAAGATTTGAATGGTGAGTTTTCTGCTGTTCTTTTGCATGATCTTTCCATAATAGTTGTTGCAATGTATAGATCCCCAAATGGCTCTATTTTGAGATTTTTTGCTCTCCTTGAGCAGTGTCTTGTTTATTTGACTTCTTTCGGACTTCCAGTGGTAACTGGCACTGATCATAACATTGACTTGCTGCGTCCAACAAGTGATGCTAAAGATTTTCTAAATCTACTCTGCAGTTTTAATTTTTATAATAGTGTGAAGGAGCCCACAAGAGGAAATGCTTTGCTGGACTCTGTTTTAACTAACATTGACAAATGGGACTATACTGTTAAAGTTAGTAGGGATACTATTGCTGATCACAGGCATGTATTGTTCTGTTTAAAGTGTGTATACAACTCACCTGATTCTGCTAGCTCCCAATGTAAGACAATTATGTATCGAGTTTTGAGTGACTCAAATATACATCTTTTTAATCATTATCTTACTAGTTCTCTTGAATCATTGTATCAAGATTTGTTTGGCTTATCTGCAGAGGATGCTTTTACTTGTTTTTTCAATTTCTTTAAAGGAAGTTATGACTTATTTTTTCCTGTTAAACAAAAAGTCAGTAATACCACAAGACAAACCTCCTCACATAGGATTGTGTGCAGCAAAAACTGGTACACCCCTGAACTGGCAAACCTCAAAGGTTTAATTCTGCTGGTGAGTGACAATGTTGATAATAGGCCTTGTCTTACCCCGTTGTTGCGAAAACTGAGACGTACTTATCGTTTCAAGTTAAAGGAGGCCAAACAGGCAGCTGTTGAGGAGATTGTTGCTAAGTCACCTAACCCTTGTAAGGCTACCTGGGAGCTTATAAAAAAACTGGGCCTACACGTGCCACATCAGTCACTCTGACTACTTCGGCTGATGAGATGAATCAATATTTTATGGATTCAATTTCTACAATCATTAATGGAATTGACTGTGGGGATGCTGCGGACGAATACCTTGGAAATATTCTGGATGTACAGCATGAGTTTAGTTTTAGAATTGTAAATAATGTAAATATACTTAATGTGGTAAATAAGTTTAAGGCCTCAAATAGTAGGGATATTTATGATGTCTCCAAATTTTCTAAAGAAAATAATCCATAGTATTGCCCCAATAATTACTTATTTGTGTAACATTTGTTTAACTGAAGGTACCTTCCCTAGGGTTCTCAAGGTAGCCAGAACCATTCCTGTTTATAAGAAGGGTAAACATGACAATCTATCTAGTTACCGTCCTATTTCCTTGATACCTGTATTTGCAAAGGTTTTAGAGACACTTGTGCTTCAACAACTATACGGTTACTTTGAGGGACATCATCTGCTTGTACCTGCCCAATTTGGTTTCAGAAGGGGTCAGTCCACGGTCTCAGCAGTGGACTCTCTTCTTCAACAGATTCTTTCTGCTTTTGAACTGAAGTCATCTACTGCAGTTCTCCTTTGTGACCTCTCTCGGGCATTTGATTGTGTGAGTCATGAAATCATTATTTCAAAATTTAAAAAGTATGGTCTGACGGATGCTGCCCTCAATTTGATCAACTCTTATCTTAGTAGTAGACAGCAAATAGTGAGTTTGAATGGTGTAAATTCCACTCCTTTAAATGTTAAGAATGGGGTTCCTCAGGGCTCCGTTCTGGGGCCCTTTCTTTTTATTGTATACATGAATAACCTGTATTATAAACTTAATCATAATGTAGTACTTTATGCAGACGACACCTCCTTGTTTGCTAGTGATAAAGATTGTGCTTATGCTGAAGCCACAGTTAGACAGTCATTTGACCTTGCTTCTGACTGGTTCAGATCAAACAAATTGGCTCTCAATGATGAAAAAACTCAGTCTATTTTGTTTAGTTTAAGGAGATTGAGTAAGGAACAAGTTACACCAGTAAAATTGCTTGGCTTTACTCTTGACCCTGCACTTTGCTGGAGTGATCACATTAATCATCTTTGTGTAAAGTTAAGTAGAGTTTTATTTCTCTTACGTAGACTAAAACAGGATATGCCAAATAGCTTTCTGAAGTTTGCCTACAATGCATTCTTTCAGTCTCACTTGATCTATGGAACGAGGATTTGAGGCCACTCCAGCAAGGTCCAGAGTGTCCTTTTGGTACAGAAAAAGGCTGTACGCTTAATAAGTGATGCATATTATCTGGCTCATTGCAAGCCTCTATTTGTATCTAATAGCATAATGTCAGTAATTAATGTATATATTTTGCAGTGTATCATTGCCATTAAGAAGCATGAGAGTGGGTACTTAACTAATCGTGAAATCCATTCTCATGTAACACGAAATTGCAATAACATTCATGTGACGGGATCTAGGTTGGGTAAAGTGTTAAATTGCTTTCCTGTTTCAGGTGTGAGGTTTTTTAATCACCTGCCATTGGCTGTTAGAACCTTAGCTAGGCCTAAGCTGGAACCATTGCTGAAAGCTTGGCTCTTAGAGAACCCCTTCTATAGCTTAAGCGAATATTTTGAGGCTGATTTCTCAGGTTTAATTGGGCATGTGAATGCTTAGTTCAGGTTTGTGTTTGCTTGGTTTTCTTCTCCTTGCATGGAGTGCTGCATGCAGGCTTGCCTTGCTTTTGTTTTGGTTTGTTTTTATTTATTTTAGCTGTGTGACTTGCTAGTTTTAGATAATCTATATATTGATATAATTTACTAGTTGTAGCATGTGTGATTTTGTGCTTTTTTAGTTTGGTTTTATTTTTTAGCATGATTAGTATTTATTAAATACTTAGAATAATATCTTTTCTTAGCCTATTGTATTGCAATGTACCGAATGGCCAAATAAATCTTTGATTCTTTGAGTACTGTATTCAACAGCTGTTATTGTTTGAACAAGTGTGATCAGCTGATTTGAGGACAGTAATATAAAACTGTTGTTATTATTGCAAATGAATTACTCTGTAATGCTTGTCTTGAACATTAAAATAGACAATATTCAATGGCTAAAATATTCTACTGTTTGTTATATTATGTAAATAAAATATTGTCACAAAATTAAAGAACAAATAATAAAAATATTAATTTTATGAATGATCACAGAAATAAATTACATCATACTAATTAATCTGGTTATCTACAATAAATATGGATCCATATAAACAATATAAATTTAAAGTTGGACAAAAAGTATTTGCAAAAGTACGTGGACACACTCCCTGGCCAGCTGCTATTGACAGTCATGACTTAAATTCCAATTTAAATAAATACTTTGTCACTTTCTATGGTACCAGAGAAACAGCTCTTGTTAAGGAAGTTAACATTTGCTCATTTTCAGAAAATAAAAACCGTTTTTCAAATCAAAAAAACAAAATGTTTTTATTAGCCATAAAAGAAGCAGAAAAACAAAACACAATAAAAAATAACAGCTCTTTGAACTTGTCAAAATCCTACAGACTTGATGATCTATCGGACAGCCCTTCAGCGACTAGCAGTCCATTATTGGGAAAAGTAGATTCTCGTGAAAGTATCAGCACATCAACAGACAGGAGCAGTACATTGGAAGTTCAAGAAAAGGATGTTCCGCTAACAAGTCTGAATATTTCTAAGAGTGGATTGATAAATATTGAAAAAACTATCGAAGACAATAAACTCCTTGGAAAAAATAATATATGTTTATCAATTTTAAATAATGAATGGCTGTCTGATGAACCAATAAATTGGTACTTTGATTTATTGCTATCAAGAGTTATTGTGAATAAAGACATGTACCTGGTAAACCCAATTATAGCACAAGCATTTAAATGTCTCTTGGACATTGACCATTTATTTGGTAACGATATACTGCACAAAAATAATATTCTAATCCCTGTTAATGATTCTGAAGCGGTGGACACTCCTGGAGGAACGGGCTCTCACTGGAGCTTACTGCTATTTGACAAACCTAAAGAAAAGTTTTTTTACTTTGATTCTAGTGGAAAATATAACCTCAGCCATGCAAAGAAAATATCTCATAAATTAATAAAAAAATTAAAGAATAAGGAAGAAGTCAATGTTGAAGTTGTCAGAGTCCCGCAACAAATAAACAGTTATGATTGTGGGGTATACATGTTGATTTTTGTAGATATTATTGTACAAAATATTCTGCAGGGAAATGTATCTGAGAACTGGGGGAACCTGATTCCCAATATAACAGAAAGTGATGTAATAACAAAACGAGCTCAACTTGCTATGACTTTCTGCAATAAACACACGAGTTTAAACCCTAAAACAGTCATATCAATGATGAAAAAACCCTCTAATTATGAGATTGAAGAAACAAACACATTAAAATGCCATGGAAATAATGGAAAAGCAAACCAAGAAACAAAAATACAGACTAAAGAAAATGGTACAAACACTGTAGCTCATGAAAGCTCTGTTAAAACAGCGAACACTGGACAGAAGCTATGAATAAAAAGAAAACCAAATATCTGGATAAAAGAAGTCAGAAGCAGGGGGAAAAACTAATGAATTCATCATTCCGACCATCAATAGTTATTGTGTGCTCCATAACGACAAAGAATTCACACAGGAAGGGAAGCAAGATGAATCAATAATATGCTGTAAATCAAGAAAAAGTAGTTTTAAAAAGGGTAAAAATTGTTTTAACAATGACAAACGATCTGCTAATAAAAATAAAAATGCAAACCATGTTTCCAAGAGCATGAAAACCAAATCTCCACAAATTAATATAACATTGTGCTCAGATAGCCAAGGGAGAGGTGTCTGGGAAAAAGTGGCCAGAGCAAGCAAAAACAAGTTGAATGTATTTGGCTGTGTTAAGCGAATGCTGGACTTATGCAAGTAGTGGAATCCGCAAATATAGAGAAATTAAACCCACTCATCATAATGGGTGGAACGGTTGATAGCTTTAAAGATGATGATTTTAGGGAGATATACAAAAACCTTGAAAACAAATTAAATGATTTAAGTAAAGAACGCCCAGTTTTTATTACTACTATACCTCCTAGATTTGACAGACCCCCTCAAGATCACATCCACCAAAGAATGGATCTCTTGAATAATTATATCATGGAAATAGCAGTAAGAAGTGACAATGTCTATTATATAAATGCAAACTGTTTAAAAAGAATCCACTTTACCCTGCATGGTTTGCATTTGAATAGTAGAGGCAAAATGAAACTGGCACACTTAATTGTTAATGCAATAACATGGAAATTCAACTCAAGTTCAACAAGTAACAATAAGATTGTGTCAGTTAATAGTACTCAACCAGGTGAACATACAGTACATGTGGATGGAGATGACATGGAGGGCCCAATATCTGTATTGCATTCTACCATAGAAGAAGCTATGCATAAGTATGGGAGTGGTCGGAATGTTGCGCTCGCTCACTGTATATCAGAAGACAGACGGATGAGTGCCGGTGTCGCTGTCAGCTTCAGGAATAGATTTGGGAGACCTTCATCAAAGGAATTTCTGAACAGGTACCTAACAGTGCAAAATCAGGGTGGAGCAACAATATTCGGACTTGTAACAAAGTCTAAATACTTTGAAAAGCCCAAAATTGAAGACTATGACAAGGCCTTTGATGAATTATATCAAACAACCAAAGACAGGAAAATTAATACGTTAATCTGCTCGCCAATGGGTTGTGTACGTGACCAGATACCCATTGATCACTTTGCTGCTAAAATTGTTGAATTTCAGAATAAAACAGGAATTGTGATTAAGGTAATACTGAGTGACAAGCAGAATAGTACAAGAAAAAGAGCAGGTCTGTCACACCAAGAATTTATCACTAAGTTGACTCATGCCATAAACCAAGCCCAAGTACAACTGAGTGCGCCTCTACAAACATTCATCATTGATGATGTTGGATACCAACCTACCGAGCCAAGTACAGGACACAACAACAATGATGACGTTATCTTAGTCGACATCACAGGCAGGGCATCACCATCTATATAAACCAACCCCTTGGCTGCCGGAAACAAGAATAATTGTGTTAGTGATGACGTGGTCAATAATGTGTCATGTGAACTCCAAGAGAATGAAATTGAAACAGAAGTCTCCAATGGAAGTGACAGCAATGCATCTTTTAAGTCTTTAAACAAAAATGTCAAATTAAATTGCTCTTTAAAAGTATTTTTTCAAAATATGCAAGGCTTAGAAAATAAGGTTGATCAACTTGAAATACTTAATTGCCAGATAGAACCACATATATTAGCTATTGCTGAGCATCACCAAAATAAAGACGGCCTTAAAACTATTAACATAAAAAACTATATTTTAGTAGCAGATTACTGTAGAAGTGGAATGGAAAAAGGCGGCACTGCTATATATGTCAAAAGAGATATTGTTAGTTTTATAAATGTTAAAAAACTAAAATGGTTAGGTAAATTTAATATCGAGGAAGTTTGTGAGTTTTGTGGGATAACAATTAATGTAAATTATACTGTTACAACCTTGTTAGCTGTTTACCGGCCACCAAATTCAGATGTATCAATATTTTTCTCTAATTTTATTTCAATTGTACAAAAAATATCAAAAAAGCCTAATATACTTGTAGTGGGTGATTATAATATACATTTTATAGAAAAAATCAATACTGTTTCAAAGCAGTTTTTTGACATTATTAACAGTTTTAATTTGAAAATATTGGTAGATACACCAACACGAATTACAGAAACCACTAGTAGTTGTATTGACAATGCTCTAACAGATTGTAATGGATGTAAAGCAGAAGTAGTCATTACATCTATCTCTGATCATGATGGAATTATAGTAGAATTAAAACAAGTAGGTGAATTAAAACTGAACAACCATATTAAGCGAAGAAAACTAACTAAACAGTCAGTAAATAACTTAAAAACAAATCTATCTATCCAAAATTGGGAGGAAGTGTTTCATGCAAGCCATATAGAACATAAGTATAAGAAATTTAAGGAAATTTTTACTCGTAGTTTTGATTTAACCTGCCCTGAAAAAACTAATTGGACATTAATAAATCAAATGACAAAAATAATAAATGGTATACCTATTCTCTCTTGAGGGAAAAGGAGAACTTTGCCACACTGTTTAATGATCAATTTAAAATGCTTCCAGATCCTCAGTTGTGGGCTAAATATAAGATATTAAAAAAACAAATACGAGAAAAACATAAGAAAACAAAAAGATAAGTACATTGGCGAAAATTAAAACTAGTAAACTTTAACCCTAAAGATGGGTGGGGGAAATAAAAAAAAAATAAACAAAGCCCCCCTATTTTAAAAAAAAAACCCTTACATGAAAAGATTGGGAAAACAAAACCATAAGAGACCAAAAAAAAGTTTGCAAAAATTTTTTTAATGAAAATTTTTTTTCAATGTGACTGGTTCTTCATACAAGATTTTCGTTTCAATCAAGAACCAAAACAACCTGGGAAAATTCTATAAATAAAAATTTAAAACTGAAAAATTGGGTTTTTTTTTCAATGAACTAGCTGTTCAAACAAAAATTAAAATAATAAAAGATTTTTAAAAAGTAAAAAGGGGCTTCTGGTTTTTAATGGAATAAAACCCACATCTGTTTTTTAAAAAATTGTGTTGAGCAATTTTGCTGTCCCAATAACACACTTAATTAACTCCCCCAATTTAATGAAGCTACTTTCCCTCACCCCCCTTTTTAAGATATCTAAAATTAAAAACCAATTTATAAAACAGGAATGTCCCCAAAGGGCAGAAACTAAAGGGCCCAAAATCACAATTTTTCCAACTTTTCAAAGATATTTGAACGACATACATAAAATCTTGGGTAAATTTTTTGGAAAAATATAATATAAACTAAAAACCTTCACAGTTTGGGGTTTTTTGGGCCAAAGAAATCACTAAACCCGGCTCTCACCCGCATTTCTCGAATCAATTTAGATAATCTGGAATCAAAAAAAATAGTATCAGGGTGCTTCAAGGGCCTAATAAGGCCCTTTGACATGGTTTTGACCCAATTTTCTGATTGAAAAAATTATCAAAAAAGGTATCCAAGGGCATTGTCCCAAGGTGGACCAAAGTTACCTAGAAAATCTCAGGGAATATGCCATATCTCTGAATAAAATAATGGAAAAAACAGAAAAAATTTCAAACCACATTAAGTCAAACAAAAAAACAGGTGTACCACAGGGTTTTTATCCTCCGGTCCTTTATTATACATAATTTACGTTAAAGATATAATTGAAACAGTCCCTAAAGAAAAAATAATTTTCCCTTTTCTGATGATACCCTTTAAATTTTTCCCAAAACTAGTACAAATCATGAAAATCAAGAGATTGAAATATTTATTTCCGTGAATGAGTTTTCTAAACTATTTCTCAAATCTAGGGTTAAAAATAAATCCAAATAAAACTAATTTTTTTTAATTTTAAACTTATAAAAAAAAACAAATAAAAGACCTCTTTTTTAAAAATTTATTAGAAGAAAAGGAGCTAACTCAAACTGAAAATGTTAAATTCCTTGGAGTGACTGTTGACAGCAACCTAATTGGGAAAGAACATGTCAATCAGCTTTTTTTTAATTGGGGATGGGCCCCCATATAAAAAAAGAATAGTTTCAAAAAATTTAAAAAGTAAAAACCCTTCAATCAGTTGTTAAATTATGCTTTTATATATTCCCAATAAGTTACTCAACAATTCTTTGGGTTCAACATCCTTTTCAAAACTTAAAAAAAAAATCTTCATACTACAGAAAAGATCAATTAAATTTATAGATAACCGAATTTCACTTTATTTATGCAGGGGCTCTTTTTTCAATAAAAAACAATTTTTACAGTACCATCAATTTTCATATTTGGGAAAGCATAATGTAACCATTTTCTAATAAACAGGGTTAAAACATAAAGAAAAACCCTTCACACAATACAAGGAAAAAAAAAACTTTTCTTTCAAAAACATAATTTTAAAAAAAATGAGTCCAAACCTTTTATACTTTGGTAAAAAATTCTAAAAGTAAATTAAACCCTTTTTCCAAAAAAAGGTAAAAGTTTATAAAAAAAGGGTTTAAAAAATAAACTGAGGAAAATTTCTTTTACAGAAATGCCTTTTTAAAAATTGGAAATAACTTTTAAACCCGGGCCCAAAAAAAAATGGTTGTTTTGTTTTTTGGGAAACTAAATTTTCTATCTTTTTAAATGTTAAATTTGTCATGAATTTTTTCGAAATTTTATAGTAGTGGGAGTCCCATTTAGATTTAAAAAATGAAAATAACCATATATATTAAAAAAAATTACAACTTTAAACCCTTTGGATAGGGGTTTTTGAAAAGGCTGATGTAAATAAAAAAAATAAATAAATAAAAGTTTTTTTTTTTTTTTTTTTTATTTTTTAAATTTGTGGCCACAGATGGAACAAGATGATGGTTCGTTAACACCATCAATACCACAAGCTACCGATTTAATCCTAGATGTGGGATGACATTTAAGTAACGTCATTGTCTACTAACACAAAAATACTGAGTCATCAGCCGTATTGAAGTGGAAGCATGTCAGTTTGAATCGAGCTCCATAGGCTAATCCAGTTTCCTCCAGGGGAAACTAAAATGCAAATGGGGCAAAGTAAAGTGGACCAGATTTTTTCCCTTTAAAAGGCAAACCCAAACCCACCTATATCCCCCTTCCAAATTTTCCCGGGCTTACAAAACCCTGCAAAATGTATTAAAAAACCCTTTTTTCCAAACCCCTCCAAAATCAGTCATTTTTGACTCAGTGA
Organism: Stictocephala bisonia; assembly: GCA_035578905.1. Lineage (NCBI taxonomy): Eukaryota > Metazoa > Arthropoda > Insecta > Hemiptera > Membracidae > Stictocephala > Stictocephala bisonia. The sequence continues at coordinate 97,412 of JAQJVL010001731.1, read as the reverse complement.
CAGTACCTACATGCAGAGTTGGGAAGCCCAGTGTATGTGACAGTGACAGTCAAGTGACAGTGTTTAATTGTGGACAGTCTGGTGACAGTGTATTAACCCTTGGGCATTTCAAACGGGGAGTGTAAGATATTTGTGAACACAGAATTTAAAGGGGATAAATGACATTAACACGTTTACTCCACTTTGAAAATTTTTTTGTATCAATTTTGAGGCCGCCTTTTTTAAAAAGTAAGGTTCCCCTGACGCCATGAGGGCCACCCTAACCCCCGCCCAAATTCCGCTGGCGCCATGTGAGCCACCGGTTTCCCCCCCCCGTTCCCTTTTAAAAAATCCAAAAACAAATTGTACGCCATTTTTTTTTTATTACTTTAATTTTTTAAAGATATATCTGAAAGCTCATAAAAAAGTGATAGAAAACCCGTCCCCCTGGTTTTTTAAAAAAAAGCAACCCAAAAAACGTTTTTTATATATTTGAACTATTTTATACGACATTTAGACAGACTATTTCTGTCCAAAAAAGAATCCCAAAAATCACTTTCAAAAAACCTAACCCAAATCTGATTTAATCCCCCGGGAAAAAAAAAAAAAAATCACAACAAAACAGCTTTAAACATAATAAACAAAATGACATATGTAAAGTTTTTTCCCCCCCGCCATGAGGGCCACCGGTTTTACCTCATCAATAACTTCCCCAAATGGCGGGGAAAAAAACAATGAAAACGGGGTTTTTTCTTACCTGGGGGGTCATTTCCGGTTCATGGGAAAAAAAACTCGGGGAAAAATGAATATTGAAAATTTTCCCTTTGAAACACGTGGCCCAGGGTGAAAACTAGTGAGGGCCAAGGGGGGCCCTCAAGGCGTGATTTAAAATTGTTTTGTGTTGGGCCACCAGTGGCCCTCAAGGCAATCAACTTGGGTTTAAAAGTTGAAAAAAATAGTGATTAGGGTTTTTTAATTTTCAATAATTTAAATTTTTTAAATTTTTTAAATATCTCAAATTTTGTTTAATTTTTTTATTTTTGAGCAAAGGGAAAAACCAGAAGGAATCATGCCTTATTTATTTTGGACCCTGTTGGAGCATAACAATAGAAACAAACTTCCAATAAGTAGTCTGTGGCATTAAAAGGGTTAATAAAGATTACTTACCTTAATTACTTCTGTATAAAGAGTCAAAACTAAACCCCCCAGAACGGGCCAAAACCAACGACAAATTTAAATTTGGCTGCCGATCCCCTTTTGAAATTTAAAACCATGTATTTCTAAAAAAAGAAGAATATTATGAATAATTAACTTTAAGAATTTAAGGATGTAAAAGTAAATGAAAATCCTAAAATTTTTTTAACCGTTCGATTAAGTATTTTTTATCAAAGTTTTCCAAGGTTTGGCATGGGGGGTTTTTAAAAAAAAAGTTTTTTTCAAAGTTTGTATGTTTTATTGTATTTTATTTCCTTGCATTTATTTATTATGTAATCTTGGTGACCATTATCAATCAAATCTTTGGGAATCTTTCATGATCCACTTTGGAAAATATTTTGTTCAGTCAAATTGATTCAGCTTTATCAAAAAGCGATAGGGGCAATTCGAGGAAGGGGGTTAGGTTTTCTACAGAAAATGATGTCCAACATCCCTTTTCTAACCAAGCAAAACCAAAAAAAAATTTAAAAAAAAAAAAAAAGGTTTAAACCCATTAATTGGTTTGAAAAACCCAAAAGAAAACATGTGGTCCCTTTTTTTGGGGGGAAAAGTTAGGCCAAACATTTTTTTTTTCTAACATAGCCCCACAAAAACAATAGTAAAATTAAAAAAAAAATAATTGTTTGTTATAACAACTTTTCAGAGTACTTTAGCAATTAGCAATTAGGTGCTTAATTTGTCTATTAACATATTTTAGTAACCATCGAGAAGCTTAGACGTAAGTTTTGTTGGGGAAAGTTTTTAAAGGGAAAAAAATTGGGGGCTTTTTTATAAAATGGGTAAATTTACCCTTTTTTTTAAAATTGAGATGTGATCACACAAACTTAAAGAGACTTTTTTATGGAGTTTTATTTTTAGTATTTAAAGTATTTCCCTTTTAATTTTCCCCCAGAAAAGTCAGGTTTCCAAATTTTTTCCCGTACAAAAGGGCCCTTTTCTTCTTTATTTACAAGTGGGTTTAAATTTAAGCACTTTTAGTAATAAAATTGTGGTTAAAAAAACCCGGTGGTTAAAATTTTTTGCTGACTTTGCAACTTTATTTTTGTTCTGTGATTTCCGAAAAATTTGGTTAGAGTAATTAACTATCATTGTGGAGCCAGTTAGTTTTGTATCTTTTACTAATATTTGCAATGACAGCATTTCGAGTTGTTCTTTTGTTTTTCCATTTTAATAATGCCTCAGTGTTTTCATTTTGTAATAAATTATATTTTGCTTATAAGATTTGTTAATTTGGTTGCTTATTATTTTTTGTCTAATGAATTTTCCTCATAGATTACATATTTTCTTTTCTTATAAAATATTCTTTTAATCTTCTGAATTTCCATAGAGATGATATTCATTATACTTCATAAGGTATTGATTTTTTAACTCTAAAGATCTCCTGTCATAAGCAAATGTTTTGTTCCATCCATTGCAACATGTCTATTATTAACACTGTCCATTGTATATTGCTGCATTTATAGCATCAATAAAGATATTTTTACTATGATTTTGCCACTTGTAGAAACCAAAGCAAAATAAGGTACTATAAGGTTTGTAGTATGTAAGGTAATTTAATTAATATGGGGTGGTCTCATACACAGGATGTATTTCTAAGTAAATCTAGTTGTACCTAATGATATATTTTCTGAATCACTTTTTATATTAGTGAGTGTGTAAGTTCTAGGTATGTAGAATGTATAAACAGAAAGGTAACTTTAACTTTCTTTGCAGACTAAAAAAGAAATATATTTTGTATTACTTACTTCCCTAGATTTAAATAAAAGGCTAGGTTATCAGCAAAATTACCAGATATGATATGTCCACTAAAACGAACACAACAAATATAAAAGTAACAACTCAAGTCACAAATTTTTGGTGCCAATGGCATCTCCCTCAGGTTTGAAGAGACTGGCTGATCTTAAAATTGTAACTCATGTCGTGAATTTTATATGCTTCTTATGTTTGTGGTATTAGTGGACTTCAATTTAATACCAGGCCTATCACCTAACTGAAATTACTTTCCTTGAAGTTTTGTCGTATAGTTAAGTGGGATATTTGAGTATGTAACTATTTTGAAACTGTCCATTAAATTCATGTTAAAAATGCAAGTTCACATTTTAAAGATCTAGGATTAATAAATGTAATTTTTACTGTTTAAAATACGTATACTTAGACTTGTTTTGGTTCCCTAAACTTAATATTTTTTAGGCTACTGCAGATATCAGACTTACACAAGTAATCACAAAACTGCCTGGCCAAATTCATAATATATCAAGAAACAAATCTGCTCTATCTTGCCTGATGTTAAAAATAAGTTTGATAACATTTTGAAATCAGTCGATTAGCTTTTAACGCTTCATAATTTTCAACTAAAACTTTAAAAAATTAAATTTCCTTACTTTTCCCAGCTTTTCTTGACATAATTAAATTCAAGATTTTTGCAGATTGTTAACACTATATCACTGTTATTTAAAACCCTAAAGAGAATAATGTGCAAAATAAATTAAGTTATTATACACCTATTTGATATAGTATATTTTTATAACAATAATAGTAATTATACTTAGGTACATGATCTGTAGTACAGTTTAGGATGTAAAACACTAACATGTACTAGTTTGAGTGGACCTGTGTGTCTAGGGAGTTTGATGCCAAATATGTGTTTGACTTGTGAAGAAAAGACAAGGACTGCAGCACCGGTGGTGAATCCACTAACTAGGGTCTCCGACATTAGCACACTCAGTGAGCCAAGCCTGCAAATTCCCAAAACAACCTGCAAACATAAACCACAGTTACACCACTGTAAAAAACACTTCACTAAATAGCTAAACTAATCCTGAAAAAACTCTAAATAAGTAGAAAGTCTGACAATAAATGAGTAGTAAAATTATAAGAAGAACCATCCTGCTTGAACAGATGGCGATTATACTAGCCGCATTTACAATAGGCAGTTCAAGGTAATGAATTTAATAGACCAGCTGACAATATTTCCCTGCTAATATAAGTCTACTATGTTTTTTTTATAAGTACGTTTATTTTTAACTTCCATAACACACATAGTGTTTTTGGACATGTACAAGCAGGTGCCCCAATTGAAGAAATTACCTCAGCTTCAAGAAACTTTGGTTTCAAAGACTACACAAAAAATGATTGTCTTGTATGGATTGTAGGCACCAACAATGTGTCCTACCGTATCTAGAATCACCTTTGGCAGTGAAGAATATATTTGATTTCCTAAAGCATGAGATGGATCTCTATACACACACAAACCTAATCATTTCAACAATCCCTTACAGGTACGACCTGTGTGAGGACAGTTGGGAAAATAATATTATAAAAGAAATAAATCATAAGATTAGAAGCCTGGCACACAGATCCTCACATGTTCATCTGTTACACCTTCATCTGTTGTCTTCCACGTAGCACACTAGGCATGGAATACACATTAACAGAAGAGGAAAGTAATTTGTATCAAATACTTGAAATTCTATCGAAGATGACAGCAATTATCACTCCTGCATTTGAAGATACCCAGACCTTGAGCCCTCTTCCTACAACCAGCTCAACAACTCAGCCCTTTGTCGACAATGTGTCAACCTCTGTCATGGATTGGTCAGTGAACACTAATGTTTTTTTCAAATCAAGGAGAACTTTTTCAAATTGATGTAACAGGAGAACCATCAATACAACAGACACTGGAAGCTTTATGCAGTTCTCCAACATACCTTGCTGTAGATGTGACGTCACACCCATCCACGAAACTTCCTTTTCACCTAGTAGACTTGGACATCTCAAAGCCATCATATAGTTCAGTGTTTAGAGAACCAATAGATGATCCTACTCAGTGTAATGCTGGGGCCTTGTCAACAGGTCTTGCAAACTCAAATCTTTGTTGTACTTTAAACTCTTCTCCGACAGTTCACTCCAATCCAATCTTGATATAAATAGCCTTCAACATTTAATTACATCTAAAAGTGCTAATAACAGTTTCAATTTTTCAATATTCCACCAAAATATTCAATATTTAGAGCCAAGAAAAGAGTTGTTAGAAATAACTCTAGAACAGATAAAACCAAACATTGTTGTGCTTACAGAACATAATATGAAAACATTTGAATTTGAAAGATTCAATTTAAATTATTTCGTAATATCATCGGTTTACAGTCGCACCACAACCTCTGGTGGGAGAGTGGTGATCCTGACGGAGAAGGGGTTGAAATCAAAATCCATTACCTTAAGACAAATTAAAAATTTAAAAGAAGATAAACTTTTTGAATGCTGTGTAGCTAAATATAAGATTAGTGATTTTTTTCTTTTGTACTGGTAGGCGTATACAGGAAACCACAACTAAAAAATATGGAGTTTCTAAGCAGATTTGATCAGATGCTTGAGGTGATAGTTTCTCTTAAAGATCATGAAAATTTTATAATAGCCAGGGATTTCAATATTAATGTTTTAGACTCTAAACCCGAAACAAAATATTTTAAGAACATTATTAAAAGTCATGGCTTTCGTTATTTGATGGACTTCCCCACGAGAGTCACACCAAATAGTTCAACAGCAATAGACAATATTTTGATAAATTTTAACAATCCTACAACAAATGAATATGGAATTGTTACTGCACTTTCTGATCATGAAGGTCAGGTATTACAAATAAAGTTATTAAATAATATAAAAAAGGACAATAAATATCAGTCCACGGAGTGCGGGGAATTGTCTGAAAATAACATGAAGGTGATCAATAGTTTATTAAAAAAAGAGAGTTGCTTAAATGTATATTATGCCAACGTAGAAGACAAGTATAATGTATTTCATGGCATTTTCCAATATTATTTTAACTTAATTTAAAAAAATAAAATAAAAAAAGTATTTGAACAAAAATAAGTATAATTATATTAATGAGCCTGATAGCGGAAGAAAACAATATTGTAAATTTGACAAAACATGCTAAAAGTAGCGGTAATGATGAGCTTATAAACTACTGTTAAGTTGCGTAGCAAAGAATATAAAAATAAATTAACTAGAGTAAACAAATCTTGTTATGACTATAAAATTTAAATTCAGATAATGTCTATAAAGAGATGTGGAAAATACTAACAGAGAGACAGGCTTAAGATTGCTTAAGAGGCTCCATTAAGGTTTTAAAAAACAATAATGACACGATTTAACGAACCAGCTCAAATTTTAAATCATTTTAATAAATATTTTATAAATATTACAGAAGAAATCGTCCAATCAACAACTAAAAACACAAATTTAGTACATAATGGAATTAGTAATGAACATCAATGTACATTATCAAAACCACTTAGATGTCAACCAGTAACTGAAAGTGAAATTAGAAAAATAATTGTATCTCTAAAAAATAAGGCATCAAGTGAGCATGATGCTTTACCTCTAAAATTAATCAAGTATGTGGGTGAATCTCTTCTAAAGCCATTGGTTCATTTAATAAATAGCTCCTTCATAACAGGCCACTTTCTGGATAATCTGAAAATTTCCCAAGTAATTCCTATTTTTAAGAAAGGGGAAAAATCAGAAACTAGCAATTATCACCCAGTATCCATATTGCCTTCTATTTAAAAAATATATGAGAAGGCAATGTATAATCGTCTGGTAGATCATTTAAAAATTAATAACCTGTTTGACAACCAACAACATGATTTTCGTAAAACCAAATCAACATCTACTGCATTGTTAGAATGTTCAAATAGTATAATTGATTCAATTGATAAAGGTGAAAAAATAATTGGGGTTTTTATGGATCTGTCAAAAGCATTTGACACCATATCCAATGAAATACTCCTTATGAAACTTAAACTTTTGGGTGTCTTTTTTATTTATAAATCTATTTCTTCAGAATACAAATTAGTTCAGGTAGAAAAATTATAACAAGGCCTTTAAGCCCTATTGTAAAGAAAGTACAGTTCGCACAACATTTGTGATTGATTCATTAACTACTTTGGTTCATTACAAAACTTTTTTATGCTAGGCAAACTTACCTGACCAAAAAATAAAATGTCACGGTTTTTTAATGATTTAAAATGAGCTTTTCATTTAAATAAATTATCCTTCAAAACCACAATGTAATAATATACTACCTTTGTAATCCTCCTTTCTTCCTGTAAAAAACTATATGCCACATTTCTGTCTTATAAATAGTTTTATGGATTAGACCCGTTGAAACGAAACCATGTTCTGTATGGCCCAGCTGCCCATGTTATTCTTATGGGAAAATTTTGATTTTCAACCCCTAAAATCAAACTCTATTTATTGGAAACAAGAAAATGTTTGAATCTGTTTGGGGTTGACATGGTTAGATCTACATTCAGTCCAAATTTCAACATTTCACGACACTCTGAAGTGGGTTAACATTTATGTTAGTTAATAAGGGAGTGAGTGATCCCAATCTAGCTTAATATTAGAGTGATATGATACATTAATTCAATGACGATACATATAAAAAATCTGAACTTTTTTGACGTTTGAATTACTTCGAGTTCTATTTGTAGTTATATTTAATCATTAGCCTTTCCAACCATTTTTTATGATCACATATTCACTTATTGGGTTTATGAGTCAGTAGATCATTTAAGTAACAGTAGACATTATAAATAATTTCTTTTGTTTGGCTGTTTAGTTGTGTCTACTCATATAATAATATACAGTTTGAATAATTGATAAAACAACAAACTAAAAAACAACAATAAAATTTAAAGAATACAACACAAATTATAGATACTGGAAAGAATGACACATTTAAAAATGAGTATGAATGTAGGTAAACAAATAAATTACTGATCCACCCTAATGTCACGAAAATAACATCATGGAAATTACGCTCCAAGAAACTATTTGTATTTCAATAACAGTAATAGTTACAGGTTTCGGAAAAACACCGTCTGATTTGGAAAAATATATTCTTTTAAAAAGGTCACTATAAATATTTCTATATCTTTGTTGGTTTTATAACAAACAAATATTATCTGACAAAATTATACATATTTTTCATATTTTTGTTCATTTTGCCACTGACACTGTTTAATTTCAGTCATGACAAGAAAATAGTAACTTAAAAAACTTTCTAACAATACCTAACATCAAACAATATTTTTTATGCGTATACAAATCAATTACCGAAACTTTACATATAATTTAGACTAGTTCACATTCATCCTGTATTTTCTAATTATAATAAAAGAAGTTGGTGTAGTACTTAATACTGTTAAAAAACAAACAGTTGTTTATTTCATATCATGAAAATAATAAAACATGATAAATGTTACTGTCACATGATGAAATATCAATCAGCTGATCTATTAAATTCATGACCTTGAACCATCCATTATAAATATGAGTACTTTAATTAATTTAAAGGTACAAATGTTCACGAAAGAATGCTACTTCATCCCGCAATTACAGTACAGTAAACCACAGTTGTAATGCACATTTGAGGAAATAAATACAGACACACATTATAAAGTGTGCCGTTTGCACATTACGATCGTCTCCCTTGGACAGCTATGACTTCCTCTGAGTTTAATTTACTTACTGTATCTTTGTGTTCATTTTCTGTGTTCCATGATTTCGTTTTCTGTGTTCCTTGGTGTCGACGGCAAGGTCGCCATTCTAGCTATGCAGCCGACGAGCAATGTAATGCGGCTAGAAAAGTTTGGCCCTGGCTCCGGGGTCGGAGTGATGGACAGGCACGTACATGGCTTCTGACTGCAGTGTGCTGGAGGCACAGTGTGGTACCTTCGGGCTGGACCAAGCCTCCAACTCTGTGACCCAAAGGGGCAGCTCCCTTTTCCCCCTTTCCACGCTGTCCATCCAGTGGCCTCCGGATGAAGACTTCAACATGCAGGTGATCCAAACCCAGATTATTTTCTGGCCCCCAGCATTGAATTTCTGAAGAGTTGTGTTCATCATGAACTTTTGTGAAGTATGTCAACCAGTGAACTGTCATCTAACTGTGACGAAACCTTTTGTTTTAAAAAAAACTCATTTATAAAAGCAAGATATATATATTTATATTTTATTTTTAGTTCGTTTAGTTTAAATATATTTTGTTTGTTTGTTTATTTCTAGTTATTTCTTTCAAAGAACAGGGTTCTCGGGTAATTCTTCATTTTGTGTTTCAAATTTAAATCTTTTGTTTAGTTTTTTTAACTTTTCCAAATTGGCCTAACCTTTCAAATTTCTTTTGTTGCCCGAGGTCCTGAAAGTCAGTTCCCGATTTAAATTTAAATGTGTGTTTTGTTATCTGTAGTTATGTATTAATTTATTTGTAGTTATTGGTTTCTTGTTGTAGTTTATTCATTCATGTATTTTGTTATTTAATTAATCTTGTATTGTATATATTCATATTTATTATTGTTATATTTTCAGAGATAATGTTTTTTTTATCTCTGTTTTTAGGCATATCTCATTTTTGGTATTTGATACAAATTTTCCACCATTGCTGATATTTGTCAATCTTGTTTTCTTTTTTTATTTATTTCTATTGTCTCGAGGCCAATATATTAGTATTTATATTATTTTGTCATTATTATTGATAACGATTTAAAGTAACACTTCACAAACGGTCAACAACCTGTTTTGTCCGTAAATATTTAAATTGTTTTGTCTGTGACAATATATTTTAAAATAATTTTGAATTTAATGTTTTTTTAAATTTTCATGTAATAAACAATATTTTTGCCATTCAAACTGATTTTACGAGGATGAGTTGCCAAAGCCGACTGCAGTATAAACGAACTGCATATCTTAAACATTTATTATAGATAACAATGAACAGTATGTTTACTTACATTGTTTAGAGTGTATTTATTTGAATGCGGTACTTAATTATCATTTTCATGTGAAAGATTAGAAAATTCAAGAAAATGTGTCAGCAATGTGAAAAAAATGCAAGCCTTCACTTAACTAGTGTTACTGTACCGGTACAGTATTTTAATTACGTATTTTGCAATGCAACTAACGCAACACATCTCTGGTATTACGTATAAAAACAGGGAACTGCGCTATTTCTTTCTAATTCAAATTCAATTCAAATTCTTCATTGCCACAAAAACACTTTTATAAAGTAGTTCAAATATACAGTAACTGCATAAAGTAGGTGGCTCGTGATATAACTAAAACTAAAACTACCACAATTTATGTACTAAGCATATTAAAGTATAGATTATCAGATAAAACACTAAAAAGAAAATAGTAGCCAACTAGTAACTAATAATTTAAAATAAATATGAACTTAAGTTACAACACCAATTCTACATAAGTTATTATAAATAGCTACCAGAACTGTAATGACTCAAGATCAGCTAAGTAAGTCATACAAAATTTGTTATGTCAAGATCCTCCAGAAACTCTTTTCTAGTATAAAAACTTTGATTCAAAAAAAAAAAAAAAAAAAAACTGATACACCCCATAGTATGTATCAATATGTAACAATAGTTTTAATAAATACAGTAACTTTCTTCTCTTGATAGAATAATTTTTATTAGCTTTATATATTTAAAAAATCAGTTTAATTATTTTATAATAATACATTTTTCAAACTTTTCAAATTAACACATAAAACACCAAACATTTTAATTCATTAGATAGCAATTTTTTACTCAACAATAAAAACACTTTCAATTTCATACACGTCAACATTAGAAATATGAGGAAAAATTTGTATTCATTTTTAGTTGATTTTGAGTCAATTAAAAATAGCATCAATTTTTTAATTATGCATGAAATCTGGATAGAAAGTACCGAATGTAGTCTGTGCAACATAGATGGCTTTAAATTATTTGCTTGTTGTAATAATAATTACAGAACAGGTAGCGTCGCTTGTTTTGTCACTTTTGGGGGCCCTCGATACCTCAAATTTTTAAGTTTTTAAGCTGAAATTCATGGATAAGGGGCACGTTTGTTACGTGTATAGAACTGTGAAGGTTTTAAACTTTTACTCGAGATTATCCTCAAGTTAGGTCAGAAATACTACTTTTTTGTGATTTTCACATAAGAAATACATTGGGGCAGTTTTGGGGATAAAAAAAAGGCTGCCATTACAGAACTATGAAGAATTTTTCAAAATCCCTTCTTATTGCACAACTACAATATAGGACCAATCAACCTACAAAATTTCAGCTTCGAAGGTTTAGTGGTTTTCGAGAAACAGTGATTAGTGAGTGAGTGGTATTTGGCTTTAAATATATAGATTTTAATGCCAGAATAGTAAGGACATTTTTCAAATATTGTTAACCTGTGATGGGGAACTTGTAGATTGTCCTTATGTATGGTCTTATAAGAATGACTTTTATCTTATTGTTAAAATTAGGATTTGACTTAACCAATTTTGATACACTTGAAGCAATTCTTTTAGTCGGATTTCTTACTAATTTATATGGACCGTTATTAATCATATCTTTCATTTTGACTTTATAATCTTCCGTCTTCATAATTACTGTTGCATTTCCTTTATCTAATGATTCTTGAGTCATCTTCTTTCAAAGCCTTCAATGCAACTTTTTCATCCCTAGAGAGATTAGATTTTGGCGGCCGAGCTTCCTGAGCACCACTGATACATCCTGTCTAATCTCTTCAGCTTTTTCCGATGGTAAATCCTTCATTACTTCTTCTACAGAGCAAATAATTTCTTCAGCTGGAATTTTATTAGGCGCTACTGCATAGTTGAATCCTTTCATGAGTAAAGAAGTTGTGGGTTGATCTAAGGTATCTTCAGTTAAATTAATTATAATAACGTCCAATTGACTTTCTGAAGACTTGTTTTTACAGTATCCATGGAAATATTTGAAAAGAAGGCACTTGAAACGTCTGATTTAAAACTAAAGGCATGGTATCGATATGTAGACGATGTTTGGGCTGTGTGGCCACATGGTAGAGAGAGATTGGATGATTTTCAGTTTTAAACACTTTAATCAATCGAGCCATTCACATTTCAGACCAAAATAGTTGGAAGAAAGAAAGACAAATATTACATTCAACATTAAAACAGAATGGATATTCAGTTAGAGAAATCAATAATACTATTGGAAAACAGTTAAAGAGGAAAGAAAAAGACAATAGAATAAATACAAGACAAGGATACCTAAAAAAAGGCGTATCTACCTTACATAAGCGAACAACGGAAAAACTTGGCAGGCTATTAAGTAAAGAAAATATAAAAACAAGCCACTGAATAGATTAAAGAATTTTCTGAGGCCAGTCAAAGATAAAATTCCACTAGCTATGCCTGGAGTATATGAAATACATAGTAGTTACGGGTCAGTCTACATAGGGAAACCAAGAGGTTAATTTCCACAAGAATTAAGGAACATATAAGGCATACTAAGAATGAAGATACGGAAAAGTCTGCAGTAGCTGAACATAGCACAAAAAGTAATCATGGAATTTTATTTGACAAAACTAAAGTCCTTGCCAACATCCCGCATTACTACCCGAGAATCGTAAGGGAAGCCATAGAAATATATAAAAGAGGAAATACTTTTAATAAGGATGATAGTATACGGCTGCCAAAGACATGGGAACCCATTTTAAGTAAATTGAAATAAAATGGAACAGTCACCCATATTGATTTTTCAGCAAATGACCGTAGGTCACGTGGGTCGTGCCTCCTCCCCCCTCATAGCATACCTGCCAACCAGTCCCCACCCTACCACCTGTTATAAAAGCTGGAAGGTCACTCGCTGATTTCAGTCTCAGAGAAACCACTGAGGATGCCACATCACAGTATGGGCGAAACGTCTGGTCATCTTGTAAATATTGTAGATAGTACCTTGACACGGTTGTCACCGGAAACTGTAGATTCTAGTTATGACACCGGCCGCTTAAGCCTAAGTTCTAAGATTTTTCTCAGTATTTTTATTTATTTTTTAAAGGAAAGGCGGACCTCCTTCTTAGCCTTACTCTGATTCCCCAAGTCTTTTGATCCATGCAGGGAACTTTTTCAGAGAGAGTAAGGGGGCAAAACATTACAGTACAAGGTTGAACATTACTGGTAAATATTTCCAGTTCAGGCCATTATTTGACCTACGCTATCTCTAGTAGACCGTTCAGCCACCGACTCGTTCACATGTCTAGTCAATTATAATTATGGATTACTACAGTTTTTTTATTTATTAACTTAGTCCTACTACAATACTAAAAAAAATCAAACCTGCCAGGCTCCAACAACAAAACAAACAATAGAAGCAACTTGTATAGGAGAATACACAGGAACTTGTGAAACATCATGACTTGTGGTTGAGTTTAACAGAGGAAAAGAGCCCTGAGGACTGGAGTATAGCAGGACTGGTTTGCTGGCCATCATACAGACCACAGCAAAAGTACCTACACATTAACATGATTAACCTTCCAGTTACAAAGCAATGGTTAAGGATAACAAACAACAAAAGTAAGTTAGTAAATATAGTTATAAAAATAGCACAAATAAAAAGTATATTAGTTTTCAAATATACACTCATATATATGTATGTATGTATGCTCTGAGAAACGAATTAATCTTTGGTGGCTCTTTCTCTTAATACTTTGAAGTAACTGAGGTTGTGCCCATGTTAAAAAGGACAGTTTAGTATTTTTTCATTATGCACAGTTATAGGCCAATTTATGTGCTTTCTTGAATTTTAAAAATATATAAAAGAGCTATGTACAATAGTATTTTAGGATAACTAAACAAACATTTTGTTAGTTTCCAACATGAATTGCAACCATCTTTACAAGACATTTCCTTTTATTTGATACTAAGTTAAACATCTTGTTAGCTGACAGTCTATAAAGAAGATTGTAATAATCAAGAGCAAAATTATAGCCAAATATTTTCAAATATTGCAATGATAGAATACATCAAATACAGAATGTAATGTTTTTAAATCTTATAATTACGTGATTACAACATGTAACTCTGTTGTTAGTAGTAATATGTTTACTTGCCTGATAGTTAATTGGCAAGCAGTGATAACTGAAACTCTTAAAATAATATACGTTTTCCTTATTCACTATCTTAAGAATACATAACCTTAAAAAATCCAATATGTGATATGTAGGAAATAACTTGGATAAAATACTTTCACAGAATAAGGACCAATTAAAAGAATGATTAACAATTACTACCATACAAAACGATTAAATTTGATTTTTTCCAAACTGATAATAATGTAAGTTTGGAGTTTATACACATTGAAATGTAAATGTAATGCTATGAAACTTCCCATAGCATTACATTTACGAGCATAGCATTAATACCACTGCACGTGTATGGGTGGGCGTGTGGGTAGTACCATTGCACGTGTATGGGTGGATGGGTGGGTAGTACCATCGTACGTGTATGTGTGGGCAAGTAGGTCAATACCACTGTACATGTATGGGTGGGCGGGTGGGTCAATACCACTGACCGTGTAGTGGGTGGGCAAGTGGGTCAATACTACTGACCGTGTATGGGTGGGCAGGTGGGTCAATACCACTGACCGTGTATGGGTGGGCAGGTGGGTCAATACCACTGGCCGTCTATGGGTGGGCAGTGGGTCAATACCGCTGACCGTGTATGGGTGGGCAGGTGGGTCAATACCACTGACCGTGTATGGGTGGGCAGGTGGGTCAATACCACTGACCGTGTATGGGGGGGCGGTGGGTCAATACCACTGACCGTGTATGGTGGGCGAGGTGGGTCAATACCACTGACCGTGTATGGGTGGGCAGGTGGGTCAATACCACTGACCGTGTATGGTGGGCAGGTGGGTCAATACCACTGACCGTTGTATGGGTGGGCAGGTGGGTCAATACAACTGACCGTGTATGGGTGGGCAGTGGGTCAATACCACTGACCGTGTATGGGTGGGCAGGTGGGTCAATACCACTGACCGTGTAATGGGTGGGCAGTGGGTCAATACCACGACCGTGTATGGGTGGGCAGGTGGGTCAATACCACTGACCGTGTATGGGTGGGCAGTGGTGGGTCAATACCACTGACCGTGTATGGGTGGGCAGGTGGGTCAATACCACTGACCGTGTATGGGTGGGCAGGTGGGTCAATACCACTGACCGTGTATGGGTGGGCAGGTGGGTCAATACCACTGACCGTGTATGGGTTGGCAGGTGGGTCAATACCACTGACCGTGTATGGGTGGGCAGGTGGGTCAATACCACTGACCGTGTATGGGTGGGCAGGTGGTCAATACCACTGACCGTGTATGGGTGGGCAGGTGGGTCAATACCACTGACCGTGTATGGGTGGGCAGGTGGGTCAATACCACTGACCGTGTATGGGTGGGCAGGTGGGTCAATACCACTGACCGTGTATGGGTGGGCAGGTGGGTCAATACCACTGACCGTGTATGGGTGGGCAGTGGTATACGAGTTAGGGTGGGCAGGTGGGTCAATACCACTGACCGTGTATGGGTGGGCAGGTGGGTCAATACCATTGTACATGTAAATTATATTCTTTGATGAACAACAGCCATTTTATAGCACCTATTTAAAATTAAAGTTTTAAACTAAAATAATAACCTCTTATTTTGGGAAAAAAATGTTCAAAATGTTTACAAAATACATTAAAACCAGCAAAGAACACAAAAGAACTCAAAAACACATTAGCAGACCTGAACCGAGAGTTTGCCGAAGAAATAAAAAAGATTAAGCCAAAGCAAAAAACTGAAAGAGTTATTTAAAACTGATGATGACTTCTTGTTATTCATTTGAGTTCTTCAATTCAGCATGACATACAGTCAATACATAACAGATTTAATTAAGTTAGAGTTAATCTATAAAATATTACAACTGGTTTTGAGTTTATTCCTATGCTATATATATTTTTATAATGATAAAATAATGGTACTATCAAATTGTAACAAATTATATAAATATCATACGGTATATAAGGCATTGATGACTCTTTGCTTTAAAACATCTTCTTATTGTTCTTTGATTGAAAATTTAACAATAATGTAAAATAGCATTGTAATAATTAACTTATAGCTTGAGAATTCAATTTATTATTCCTTAGCTACACCACTTCTATTACTATTGTGCATTTTTTTAAACCTAGAAGTGGCGGTTAAAATTTCTGTAGTGGTGGCCCATTTTTCACTGTGTTGCAGGCGTATTTTGAAAAAAAAATTAAAAATCTATAAAATATTCAAATACTATACATTTATACATCATTTTTATCAGGAAATAGCACAGAATACTATAAAAATATGTTTAACCTTAAAAAAATTTATATGTTTGTTGTATATAAAATAATTTAACAACATTTGTAAAAAAGGGGAACCATACCTAGGAATTAAACAAAATATTACAAATGTTATATTCCAAGATAGCCAAAGTTGTTAAATTTTATCTACTTTTCAAAAATATAAATGGTTGAATAGCTTTTTTAGCAAAATGTATTGTTATATTTGTAAATACCAAAAAGCTTACCAGAATTTGATAACTACATTAGCATTGGCATATTACATCAATGTCTGAAAAACAAAGAGGATCGAAATAAATGTGAGCAGGTTAGCTGATCAGAAAGGTAAACTTGTCCTCTTTCCAATGGTACCTAGATATCTTCGCTACGTTAGACCGAACAACTATATGATGTGAAATATGATGAGCGTGTATGTCGTTCAAAAATGAACGACTGCCATTTTAAGGGTTAAATGACTTTTCTTTTATTTAAAAATTTTGAAAAACCAAAAACAATTCATAGAAATTTATTTTAATGAAATACTAAGACCATTTCATTGTATCACATGACATATAGGAAAACGTAAACAGTTTTTTATATGCATAATTACATTTTGATTTCTTCAAACATTGATGTAAAAATATGTGTTTAGCCTCAAATCCAAGTTTATTGTGTCCTTTCTTTTATCCATAAAAAAGTCTCAAACCCCAATATTAAGACATGATGTGGCTTATTTCAAAACTGAAATAGCTCTAGTTTATTTTTAACAGAGCCATAACTTTCTAAATGATTTGGATGGTCAATTCTCACAACTGTATACTAGATGAGAACCCTATTCAACATAGCTACCAGTATAAGTTAACATTTTATTGCACTGAATTTTTTTCCTGAACTACTATTAAAAATATAATACATGTTCAGTAAATCAATAACCTGTTCAATTACTCAATTTACAACCAGACTGTATTTTTATCCAATTCTTGTATTTTGTCATAAATAAATTACTACTGTTTAATAATTAGCATAAAAAATAAATATATATATTATACATACATATATATTGTTATATACATATATATATATATAATATATATATATATATATATATATTTAACCAAGAAAACAAACTACTGTATAATATGTTTAAAATACTTTATAATTCAACAGTATTAATATAAAAGTATAATTCTAAATTTCATTGATATATTATAAATTTGGAAAATGATTAAAGCCTTAATTATTCAGCACGGTGGTGGGCTTTTTAACATGTTAACTTCAATGTATTCATAAACAATGTTACAATACAATGTTTTCTGTAAAATATGTGTTCTATTTATTACCATGAAGTATACTCATGAGCAACCAGGTTCCTCTGCCACTAATTAGGGTTCACCTAATAACCATTAGTGGCATAGTGCTATATTGGTTATCTTTGCTTGTCTATACTGATGGTTAATTATGACTTTTACTGGATGTGCAGACAACTGTGCATAGTTTCTATTTGCAGTTTTACATAATGAAGGAAACAAATAATTATATATAGCCGAACATTTCTTGGTGTTAACTTCTTAATTAATAAAGTAAGAACATTAAGAAAAATGAACACTTTAATCAATTTTTTGCATTGAATATAGTTCATAAAAATACCTTGAATAAATCATTAACATCAAAAAATAAAATATTATGATACAGCACTGATTTGTTCATAAAGCGCAGTAAATAAATAATAAAGTTCAAACTATATAAAAGGATGAGTGAAGTTTGACTGTTCCCTAAAAATATTGTTCCTTATAAATAGACGACTAACTTTAAACAAATACAAAATTCATATTAATTAACGTTTTATAGCTTCTAAATTAGAACTTCAAGAATTGATGACCTGAGCATACATGGCAATCTCTTCCGATTCGATTATTTAACGATGCCGAGCCTATGCTTGCACACAAGTCGTTAACATTTCTGATGCCAACACAGCTGTTTCTTAAGAATGGTGGTGTCATCAAGAAACACCTGTTATTTTATTCAGCTCATTTACATTATAAAATAAACACATTTATTCAATTTATTGAGTTTGAAATCAACAGAAGGCAACTCCTTGCTTTTTTGCCATACAAATGTATATCGTAAAAAAAAAACCAAGAAATAAACTTATTTGGGTTCATCCAATCAATCAAAGAAGAGATGAATTCGGAACCTAGTTTAACCTAACCCAAGGTAATCCAACCTAATGTATTTTGACCTAACATAATCAAATAAAATTCAACTTAACCTAACCAACCTAACCCAGTTTAACCTAACCAACCTAATTAATTTAATCTAACCTAACCAAATTGTGTATAAATATAGAAACCTTTAAGAAATTACCGAATTAAATTCTTTTTAATATCCTCTAATTTGTCAAAATCCTTTCTAAATTGAAGACACAATTCACACCTTGTTGTGTTTATTTCTTTAAATTCATTCAATATTTTATTCCAAAGAATAAGCCTTTCTTGAGTTATTGAATTGAGCAACTTGTTGTCAAGCACAATGTTTAGAGCCATATTGAATTAACTATACAAATTAATATATGCCACAGAAGTTGCAAATGGTGGACGACAGTAGTAATAACGTCATATGTGCAAGTGTGCATTCGGCCTACTACATCAATGAATACTCAGAATGGGTAGAAAAAAATGCCCAAATTAGTGACAGTGATCGCCCACACAGCTACCAATGGTGTTAAATAAAACGATTGTTAATTTTTCCGTCTGATGCATAACTCCCAAAAAACTCCCTCATGCCATTGTTGTTTTTAATGGCGTTATCGGTAAATAATCTGATTGGAAAAAACTGTTATATGTGTCTCTGGCCTATTCTGTAAATATCTCTCTGATGAACAAGTATCTCTCTGATCTCAGTGGTATCAATACCATTGTGTGTGTATGGGAGGGTGGATGGGTCAATACCATTGTATGTGTATAGGAGGGTGAGTGGGTTAATACCATCGTACTTGTATGGGATGGTTGGTGGGTCAATACCATTGTATATGTATGGAAGGATAGGCCACATTTATAATTTATTACTAATTTCAATTTATAAATATATTTAATAGTTGTTATTAATAAACCACATTTGTACGTGAAAGTGAGTGATTTAAAAGACACACCAAATGTTTGTTTTGACATAAATGTTAATGTATTCGGCCTAAGAGCCGAAACCGGTCATATATTATTATAACGCATCTATTAATAGCATCATATAATAATAATAGCATCTATTAACAATACTTAATCATTTTAGAGTAGGCAGTGTGTAACCTGAGTCAAATACACAAGGTAAAGATTAACACTATTTTAATTGTCATAATACATTTTAATTTTGTACTAATTAAAATCCACTGTAACATATGCACAAGAGAAAACCTGATCTTACTTATGTAATCTTTAAAGTAATCATAAAACTATATTTTATAATACCTTTAAATATTGTAACTAGTTTTTTTTTTTTTTTTTTTTTTTTTTTTTTTTTTTTCGTATAATATACAGTTGTACATAGAATAGTGTCACTAATCCTATAACAACACGTATAAAATAGTATTATAATTATTTATTAACTTGGCTATCCCAAAATTCTTCAAAGGAATAAGGTGCAAGTTTTACCAAGTAAGTTTTCAATTGGTTTTTTTTAATTTTGATATTTTTTCTGTCAAGAAATTTTGTGGGAGACGATGAAGAAAAGTTTTCCCAATAAACTGAGTTTTCTTTTTATAAAACTCTAAATTGTGCTTGTCAATACTTTGAGAATGATTCTGAGTGTTATATGTATACTTATTTTCATTAAATACAGGGTCTGCAAACTGTTTGACATAAGTTACTGTTTAAAAAATATACGAAGCATAAACTGTCAGTATTCCCAGATCGCCAAATAAATGTTTTACTGAATCTTTACTTCTTAAATTGTAAACTATTCTGATCGTCCTTTTTTATTGTAGTAAGAGTCGATTTAAATTTTTATTTGTGGTCCCTCCACATATACTAATGCCATACGCTAAATGGGAATGCACCAATGAGTAGTATACTATTAACAATGTTTCCAAACTACAAATCTGACATAATTGTCTCATGGCAAACAAACCAGAAGAAATTTTATTGATAACATGATTACTCCAATCTAGGTGTTTGTCAATTATAAGACCAAGAAATTTTGTAGATTCCACTTGTAGTAATTTGTTACTGTCTTAGAATATGTTTGGATTTAACTTTTTTATACTTTGTTAGTAAGAAAATTATATAAATATTGATTTATTTGGATTTAAAAGAAGATTCTTGCTGTTAAACAATTGATTTACATTGGAAGACTAATAAATGATGAAATCTCAATACTCTCCTGTGAATTACCTGCATTAGTTATATTAGTGTCATCAGCATACAAACATGCTCTCCCATTCTCAGAAACGAAGCCTGGAAATCCCCCTATATAACACGGAAATAAGAGGGTTCCAAGACCGATACCTGTGGAGTCCGTATCGAACAACCTGTAATTGGGAATTATATTTCCTGATATAGTTATATTTGCTTAAGGATTCATTGTGCTCAGTTTCAACATACTGCTGCCTAAAAGAGAGATAGGATTCAAACCAGTTGAGCTCTTTACCATTTGTTCTCTTCAGAATTAGTGTAAAACTGTATGAGATGTTACATATGTAGATACAAAATGTAGATGAACAGTACGATCAACTCGGCGGTACTGAAGACAGACGTCACTGACCATTACACTGTGGTGGCAATGATCGAGTGCACTGATTACTAAGACAAAAACTGACACAGATACTGTTACTTATCTGGATATAAGGGAAATGTGCGGGATAGAAAATCAATCGTGGGAACATGTGCTGGCTCTGCAGGATGTTAATAAAAGTTGTGATGAGTTTATGAAAACAATTGAAAATATTATTCTTCTAACTTCAAAAGACAAATATAAGTCCACTACATACAAAAAGCTGAAACCATGGATTACTTTAAATTTAATTCAAGCAATACACTGTTGAGATAAAATGAGCAAAATTTTAAAGAAACGACCATTGAATAACCGATTAAAAACTGATTATCAAATTTTCAGAAATAATTTAAGTAAGGATATCAAGGCTGCAAAAATATCTTACTATAAGGGCGAAATACTTCAATCTGTAGGGAATCGCAGAAAATTTTGGGAAGTTATCAACGAAGTAAGTGGATTGAAATCGAAAAATAATATTTTTCCTGTAAAACATTTTAACAGTGACTCTTACGAGGGGGGCGTGCGGGAGGTGGCAAACTCGTTAAATGATTTCTTTTCTAGTGTTGGTAGTAATCTAGCTCAGAGTTTGCCACCAACTGTCAGCCCACTGCTAGTAGAGGATTCCATACATGGAGCCAGTCATGTTTTCCGCCTTGAGCCGGTATCTGACAGCCAGATTGAGAGTTGCGTTAGCATGGTGCGCAGTGAATACTTTCCCGGTATCGGAGCAGTGAAAGCTCCCGGTATCGATAATATTCCAGTAAAAATATTAAAAATGAACATAAAGCATCTAATTACACCACTAAAACATATTATTAACCTTAGTCTAAAAGTTGGTATCTTCCCGGAAACTTTCAAAACTGCTAAAGTGATTCCTTTATATAAATTCAGCCCAAAAAATGATTTCAATAACTATAGACCAATCTCTTTGTTAAGTGTAATGTCAAAAATCTTGAAGAGATGCGTTAAATCACAGCTATAAATTTACCTAGAAAGTAATGCAATTTTAACGGAAGATCAGTTTGGTTTCAGGAAAAACAAAAATACAAGCGATGCTTTGTCAATAATTGTTTTCAATTAACAAAAGCATTGTTAATCGAAAACAAGTATGAACATAAAAGAAAAAGTACTTTTGGTCTTTATAGACCTAGCTAAAGACTCCATTGATAGAAATATTCTCCTTTCTAAAATAGAATGTATAGGAATTAAGGGAATGGAATTACGTTGGTTCAAAAGTTACCTTGATGGAAGGAAGCAAGTTGTACATATTAATAACATATACAGTAATTTATTAAACGTAGACTATGGTGTCGTACAGGGTAGCACATTAGGACCTACCCATTTTGTCATTTACATAAACAATTTAAATAAATTACCGAAATCAGGAACATTCTTTCTTTTTGCTGACGATACTACCGTCATATTTAGCGGTTCTACTTGGGAACAGGTATACAGAAACGCTGCTTCTGATTTAAGTATTATTAAAAAATGGTTTGTGCAAAATATTTTAACAATGAATATTAATAAAACTAAATGTATGCCCATTGCTCTACGCACCCCAAGCGAGCCGCCTGCGCACCTGAGGCTGGCGCTTCACTCCTGTTACGACCCGGACGCCCGAGCTTGTGATTGTTGTGTGATAGATATGGTAGATCACTATAAATATCTTGGTGTCATAATAGATTCGAGATTAAGATGGGAAACCCACATTACAATGTTAAAAAATAAACTTGTTTTTGTATTAAGACAATTAAATGAAATTCTAAATGAAAAAGAAATGAAATCAGTTTATTTTTCATAAGCTTAAGCCGCTTTACAATATAGAATTTTAGTTTGGGAGGGGGAGCTAGTCAAAGTTTAATTGAACCACTATTCATTATTTAAAAATTAATTATTAAAGCTGCTTTTAAAAAACAAAGACAATATCCAACACAACAACTCTTTAAAGACCCAATTTTTTAACACCGAGACAGCTTTATATAAAAACAGTACTTATGTATGTATTCATTCACAAAGAACAGATAATTAAACCAGTTAAACATCAATATAACACTATAAGAGCAGTAAACGTAGGAGTGCAGGTCCCCCAAGTAGTAAAGTCAGCCAATTTATTAAACACCTTTTACGTTGCTAACTTCCTTCATCGCAACATCCTCCATGGATTAAGAGCTTCCAGATGTCAAAAACTATTTACAAACTGGTTATGAAATGAAATGAAAAATGTCTTTATTTAATCAGGGGAAGTTGGGACTAAAAAGTCCCTTCTACCCCTTAACCTGATACAAACATAATTACAATTAACAATTTTGTTTTTAAATATAGTAATTACAACTGAATAAAAGTAACAGTAACTAATATAGTAAAAAATATAGTTAATTATCCTAAAGTAAATAATATTAACAATCATAGTGAAATGATATATGTAATTACAGTATAAAATAAATTAACAGACTTAGAAATAAAAATAAAATTATGAAATTCCACTTACACCCTCACACATGCTCTCTTCAACTGGACCACACGCTCATTCATACATTTATTAACTTAATAGCAAATCATAAAAACTGAAAAAGAAAAAAACCTTACAAACCACATTAATACGTATACTCCAGATGTGCACAAAACACCACCGGCCATCATCGGACCCGCAGGAGAAAGGCTTTTACCTCCGTCCTGAAGCGATGATAATTATCCACAGACAGCAAGACTTTACTGTAAACGATTTATTGAATAATTAAGTTCTATGAGTAGGAATACAAAGAAGCGAAGCACCCCTGCGTTTCCCGGGCACTAACATGAGGCAAAAACTTGAAGTTATCATACAGATATTTAGGAGACTTAGTGTGCAATACCTTATGTAAGAAAGAAATGATGTGAAATTCACAGAGCCCCTTAATGTTTAGTAAAGATAGTTGATCATAGAATTGGGTTACATGATCTCTTCTTGAAAGATGAAATATAAATCTGATCCAGTAATTTTGTGCACGTTGAAGTCTCTCAGAGAGCTCGGCAGACATGTCATTTATCACTATGTTACAATAATTAAAATGAGTAAAAACTAGAGCCCTTACTAGCAACACTTTGACATTCAGTGATAGCTAAAGTGCAAACCGATTCAAACTGTAATGCCAGCAAACACTCTGTTTTTCAGTTACCTGTTCAGCCCATCCCAAGGTCTTTGTAATTGTAAGTCTACGGTTATGTACCTTGTCACTGTATTCAAGTGCCTGGTTGTTGAGAATAAGTTTTGGGATGTCATTGAAGTCAAGTTTGTTAATAAGTTTGCTGTAACCAATTATTATGACTTGGGTTTTATTTTCATTCAGTTTCAATCCATGGCGGAGGGCCCAAGATCTAATAGCTTGTATGTCGAAGTTCATAAGAAATTACACATCTGACCAAGTCAGTAATTGAAAATTGGGATAAATCAAGCAAGTCATCTGCGAAACAATGAATTTGGAGTTTAAAATTACATTAATTATGTCATTGATATAAAGAGAGAAGAAAAGTGGTCCTAGCACTGTACTCTTAAGGTACACCTCTAGTAACAGATCTCCAGTGTGAAGCACCATTACCAGCTTTTACACAGTGTCTTCGGTCAGATAGATATGACTTCACCCAGTAAACACAACCATCAGAAAATCCACTCCTCTTCAACTTAAGTAAGAGAAGAGGGTAAAAAACGCAGTCGAAGGCCTTCGAAAAATCAAATAAAGTTAAGAGTGTCAATTGCCTACTGTCTATGGCACGACGAATATCGTCAGTTATTTTTAGCATGGTGGAACTGTGTTCACCATTACACATTACACAGCAGATGTGGTACTGTGTTCTGGTCTGAATTCAGATTGAAAATTGGACAGAATATTGTTACCTTCTATAAATGATGATAGCTGCTCATGTACCACTCTCTCAAGGCACTTGGATAATGCTAGAAGGATATTAAAAAGGTCTGAAATCAGAAGGTGACATGGGAGAGAAACATTTATGAAATGGCGTACAATAGCACTTTTCCAAATGTTTTGGAAAAATGGAAACATGAGAGACCTATTAAAAATCGATGTAACTATGGGGATTTTGACAGGCAAAATATCTTGATAAATTTTAATGGGAAATTACGGCCCCGACTACATTACTTGAGTTCTCATGACTGCTCTACACACATCAGCCTCCGTTACAGATGGGAAAAGGGAAAAATACTCCTCAAAATGAGGTAAGGCAATCTATGAAGTTGGCAATATAAAACAGGGGCTCCTGATGATCCACTGGTAATTTTACGAAATAACATTGATGGTATTGAGAATCGATGTTGATAGATTTTTCAACAATGGGTTTATCAAGTCCCATTTCTTTGACTTTGGACCATAATTTTCTAGATGACTGGTGGAGACCAGCAAAGGATCTATAGTAGTACCTAGCTTTTGCATTACGTATTTGTTGTTGAGTAATATTTCTAAGACGTTAATAGGATAGCCAGTATCTTTGAGCGTTTTGCTCTTGTAAACGATATCGCTTGCTTTTTGAATGCGTCGAATAACACCAGTAAGCCAAGGAGCAGGCTTCTTTGTAATTCATTTCGTGATCAAAAGAGCATGCTTGTCATACAAGGTAATTAAGATGTTATTAAATGCCTGTACCATGGTATCAACGTCAGAGGAAAAAAGTACATCGTCCACTGAGTTACATGCAAATTGAAAAGAAATTCTTCAAAATCCATGACTTTATAATTTCTATGTTGAATATATTTGGGTTGTGATTTAGGAAGCGGAAGTTTGTAGGCACAGAAGATGAGATCATGCTTAGATAGGCCAAGAGCAGGGAGTTGTCCATGGTGTGCGACATGGGTGAGATCAGTAACAGCAATAATATCCAACCAGTGGGTGGGCTGAAGTGTCACAGGAGTCAAACATAGTTGTCAAAAATGTTTTGTTGTAAGTAATTTGACCCACCAAATCGATATTGAAGTCTCCCATGACAATTACATGCCTGTGCTGAGCCATAAAGTCGAGAAGAATATCTTCAAAATCAGCTAAGTATCCTATATTTGGTTCCCGGTAACAAACACCAACTAAAACATGTATTCCATTTAGATTAACGTCAATAAACATAAACTCAGATCTTCCTGGAATTGAAGTGTTTGAAGAAAATATAATTTTACAAGAGAGCTGAGACTTGACGTAAATGGCTACACCACCACCTCCTTTGTGAAGGCGGCCATTTCTAAATAACTGTAACCAAATAGTTCGACACTTTGTCACCACGCAAAGGCTTAAGCCAAGTCTCAGAAATTAATATGATATCAAAAAGAGACGATTGAAATATTGTCATGAATTCGTCAATATGACAGAAGAGGGATTGTGCATTAACGTGAGCTGCCTTGAGAGTATATGAAAAAGGGGCAAGAGTTTGGCAGAGAAGTTGAGGCAGGGGGTGCGAGTGTGTCTGCAGGGTGGGAGGAGCGGCAGGTATCACGGCAGGTGAGTGAGTCACCACGGGCACAACGCGACCGGCAGCGGACGGCACAACAGTATGGAGGAACCATTCACACTATTCATACTAAAATCATACCAACAATCACACCATGATAACAAAACTAAAAGATACTTATACATATTAGATATGGATATATAATAGGTCTACGTTTCCTAGATCGGCTCTGAGTCAACAAAAACATATATAATTAAGGTTGGTTTGACTTCAAGTTGAAAATAAATTAATGTAATAGAGCTATATACTATTATGATTATGAATTTATTTTAAAATAACAATAAAAAATGTAAAAAGACACTCAAAATGCACAACATTAATGCAAAAGTACGGGTTTCATACGTTATACTTAAACTGGCATACGCTTTAATAAACAGTTAATAGAAAATAAATAAATAAATAAAAATTCAATAACTTCCTATTATATACACATACATTCACACCATAAATACATCCTAACACCAACAATATTAATGAATATAATAATTGCTAATATGCTGTTGAAGGTGGAACATTAAGATGGTAATAATTTGCCGTTAAATATACATAATTAATAATAATAATAAAGGAAACTTTGTAAAAGTAAAAATAATAACAATAATAATAAATCAATGAAAATAAATGTGTAACTTATTTGGCATTCCTTTATTACGTTACTTCATAAAAATTGTACCAAATTATTAATTATTGATTTGTTTCTCTTTTTTTACTTTTTGTCGAAGTTGTCTTGACTCGCTGTAGTGCACAACATTAAAAACTGGATGATATTACCGAACTCAAATATGTTGCTAGTTAACAAAAGGTTAATACCCCTATATTTTCCAGGCCTCACCTTATTGTGGAAGACGGTCTGGAAAATCATTCACCTTAGCCAATAAACACACCCCCTTAGCTTAAATAGGCATTTTCACAATTGTTTTATTGTTACAAACCTTGTTAGGTTTAAAGTAGTTTTTGTTTAAATAAGATATTAAACAGAAAACTAACATATGACAAGCTCTTAAATATTTCGGATATGGTTAGATATATATTTTACGTACATGTCTCCGTTAATGTTCGCCTCAATATATAAAACAAAACCCCCTTAACTATTCCACCCTCCCATACACGTAATTGTATTGACCCACCCACCCTCGCATATACGTACAGTGGTATAACTTTTGTTTAATTGAATTGACCCACATAATAACGGTAAACATAGTAATTAATAATAAAATAATAATAAATCAATAAAAATATATTTGTAACTAATATTTAAAGAAAACATATTGATGACTACTGAAAATTGAGCACATGAATTGTAAGTTTAATAAATAATTATTTTATAGTTTTGTCTATATATTTGAATAGAATTATTATACTGTATAAAAAGGCATCAAACGATAACCCTTGGATAGTTAATAAAAATTTGTACATGATTGACCTAAATGTCTTACGTCTTGGCGGCGGTAACAGGCAGGTCCTCCATTCGAGTGGCACTCCCCCGGCAGCCATCCCCGTCGATCCACATCACCCGACCGTCTATAGTCCATGTATTACGGACTCCAAAGATGGTTGAAGCCCTCCGGAACACCTCCAAGACGCAGCTTCTCGTAAGATCCTCCTGATGACCAATCCCCTGATCCTTTCAGTTTCTTCTTTTCGGCAAACACCCTTCGCTGATCTCTGTAGCTAATGAAGCGTTCTATGATCAGCCGGTGTTGCTTGGAGCCATCAGGGCGGGGCTGCGGCAAAGGTCCGAGGGGGTGGGAGCGACAGATGGCGGCTACCGGAAGGTCCTGGCAGAGATTGACCATCGGCTGATCTGTGTCCTCCACTCCTTCTCAGGGACTCCAAAGACCCGAACACAGTTCCTACGTTGGTACTGCTGAAGATCATCCGTCTTCTGTAACAGTTGTTTGTCTAGACTCTGCACCATCTCAGCTAGCTTCGACACTTGTCCTTTCAAAGAATTAATTTCCTCGTTAAGGGGTCTTAAGGCGTTAGAAACTTCTTTATGTACTGTCTCTTCAATTTTATTGGACAACTTAGTAACTAGGTTGTCAAAAACGTCACTGTCTTTGGTAAGAATGTTTTTCAAACACTATTCAATGAAAGCAGGGTCGACCGCAGGTGGCATTGTTGGGCAGTCCCTATGAGAGATGCTTGAGAAATTTGATAACGGTCGCTCAGATGTCTGCTTATCAGCAAGCTTGCCTCTTTTCCTACCAGACGGTGGCGAATTAAACAAGAAATTGCACTTACTAAAATGCAATTTTTACCGTCAGGTGAAAACTAAATAGCAAACGAAATTCACCAGTTTATTGAAAATACAGTTACCTTCAGTTATATCACAAACCATACACTTAAATATGTAATCAATCCAATCAAAGAAAGCACGAGCCGATCTACAAGTGTGGCCTCTACTCACAACTCATCCCCTCGACATGCCATGTTTATCACTGAATGGCTGTTGGATATTGGCTTTGACCGCACCGAGTCCCTTATCAGCTCCGAATACTCCTGTATGACTCGACCAAATAGCTGACACCGTACTTTGTTGACATGAACACTATATACGTAACTGAATTTTAATATATTTGTGTGATGTATGTGTACATATGCTTCCGTATTACAGTTGAAAAGATTCCATCTGTCATGCCCTTTCTTTATCTTAACATCTTTTACTTTCCTCTTTTTTATTTACAATTTATATATTCTACCTAGCACTTTACCAAGTTATTTATATATATATTTTACATCCTAAGGAGTTAGAGATTAGTTATTTTTAAGAACACTGGTATACTAATACATGTTTTTAGTTTATTTGATAGAACTCGTCCTGCGCACAGGTCGTCCTAGACCCATATGGGACTATTTTTATCTTAATTCAACATTTTGTATATATTCTGTAAATATGTTCTTAGTCAATAAATGGATTCATCTCTCGATCTGCTTACCCATTGACACATGTCGAGATGAACCAAGGAAAAAATATACCAGCACCGGGAAAAATGCCATGTAAATTCCAACTATTGGAGGCACACCCCCAAGACTAGAGTACGCCATACCTGTAAAGACATTTGATTACAATAAAAGTATTGCTGTACAATAATACATGTTAGACAAATATGCATTAACCCCAGATTTAGATTCTAAGGATCATGTTGAATTTCATGTAAATAGTTATGAAATGTGGCTGAGTGATGGGCACTATGTTATGCTATCGTTGTATGATGCAAGATTAACTAGATGAATAAAATACTATTAAATATCAACAAGAGCTCTCTTGCAGTCCCCTGTAGTCAACTTATGCTCAGGAGAATTGTGAGGTGTTTCGCCTTCTGCTTCAGAAGGGAACTGTATAAACTTACAGCTGTTTATTACAGTCCTAACTCTAAACTTACTTTAATAATCCTCTTCCGATCATAAGCCACGAATCACCACATTCTGCTCTGAGCCATTATTGTAGGTCAAACACAGATCGCCACGCTCTACCTTATCAACTGTATATTTATGGTACTGCCACACATCGGCTGCAAATGGAACTACTACAATTTTGACTGTATTTGTATGGTGCTGCTACACATCAGCTCTAAAAGGAACTAATAAACTTTTTTATACTTCAGGAGACCTATTTCTTACTAGTGTACCATTTAGATTGAATTACTGTTTATCATTTTTACGATAGTTTAGTGGTGAAAATAGATGAATTGAGGTGGTTGCTTCTACTTATTTAGTAGATTTTTTAGTATTATATAAATATTTTAGCATTAAAATTAAAACTAATTATTACAACACAGAAAATATGCAGTAAAGATGCATCGCCGAGCATGCATCATACCACGACACTGTGAAATAATAAGTCTTGAACCACCAAGAGCGCCAACATTAATATGACCAGGAGAGGGTTAAACTATGCTTTGCAAGAGCAGTAATTATTTAGAAAAGAGGGCTTGTCGATTTATTTTCATTGTAGATACATAACCAAGAAACAAGAATATGATAGATTTTTTCAGCGGAAGAGCCAGAAAAATTACGAAAATGAGTAAAAATGAAAAAATATTTGTGTCCTAAATGTAGCTATGTGGGTACTCATATTATACGGAATTTTGTCCTGATTGCAAACATGGCAAGATTTATACAATCAAACCATTACTAAGCACTTTAGTGCTGGAAATGTGCTGGTTTCAATAAGGTTATGTTTTGTTAGGATAGGGCTACGTTGGATATTGATATGTTAGGGTGGTTAAGTTAGGTTTGGATTTGTAAGGTTGGGGAGGTTACATTCTGATAGGTTAATTTTGGTTAGGTTAGGTTTAAGAGATTATGCTGGCTTTTTAGATAAGTTTTTGCTAACATAACCTAATAAAAACTAACCAAACCTTATTCAACAAACCTAATACAACCGAACAATACCTAATCTTGGCCTATCCTATAAAAGCATAACCTTAGTAAAACCAGCACATTTCCAGTGCTAACGTGCTTAATACTACATTAGACTGCAAAAACCTTGAGTGTCATATTCATGATCAGGACAAATTCTGCACAATTTAGGTGCCTCTCATTAATATATTTGCAAAAGAATTTGTTTTCCTCATTTTTGTAATTTTTCCAGCTTTTCCACTAAAAAACAACAATCATATTCTTAACTGGAATCTATATTATCCGATAACAACCCCGTCAAGGTGCTATCTACAATATTTACAAGATAACTAGACGTTTTGCCATGCTGTGATGTGGCATGTCAATAGTGTAGATAGCGCCTTGACGCGATTTTCACCAGAAAATATAGATCCTAGTTATGACACCGGCCAATTAAGACAAAGATCATATTCTTGCTTCTTAGTTATGTTTCTACTATGAAAGAAATGATCAAAAAAAAAATGACAAGATCCCTGTTCTCTATAAATACCTGCAAGAATAAACTGACAAAATGCAAATCCAATTCACATCATCTGTGGCTATATTATAAAACTCCCAGTTTGTTCAGAAAGTAACAATACTTAGATATCATATATAGTTTATATGTTGTAGATATTGGATTACTAGTCTTTCTCAAAATATTTGTTCAACTCCACAATCATATTTCTAGAGGCATAAATCTGTAAAAAGGATATAGGCAACTAAAAATATTAATATTAAATTTCAGATACCTGTAGGAATCTGCACATTTTCAATTTATTTATTTCAAATGAGCAGAAAATATGTTATCAACTAAACGAGGATTGAATATTACCTTCAATAGGATTAATAACATAAAAGGAGAGATTACCCTTCAAAAAAGGATAGTAACATAAGCTCCATTGATCATTAAAACATAATTGTCAATTTTATCAATAATAGAGGCCATTCAGAGAAGAATCCTCCCTCAACAAACAAACACATAAACATGAGTGATGTTGATATAATAAGATAAATAGAATGTTTCATATCTCCCAACACAATTTGAAAATAATAGAAAGCTTATCACGACTACAATTCATAACAACACGATTCATAAAACAAAATAATTCCAGTAGCATCACATTTAAGAGAAAAAAATGTGATCTAGAAGATGATACAGTAAAATTTGATGAATCATTACAATTTCTAATTGGCAGTTATTAAAGGACAGTAAAATCATTCTTTCTATTCAGTTCCCTTTCCTAAAGAGACAAGGAAGAGGCCTAAAAACTCAAAAAGGTTTTTTAGTATGATGCTGAGAAACAACTAACAAGAAATAAAAGCCCTACTGCTAATAAATGGGGAAATATATTGAAAACATGTTTCCATTATTATTATTCAAAAAACCCTGGTTAACCCTTTAACCGAAATACCGGTCTCCGAGACACCCAGGTAAATTTAGTTTGCATATGTTGGCTAACCTGCTTGTGCCGACTGCTCGCCCGTTCGCGTACCTTCCCCCCACTCTACCACCCGCACAATGATGCCTTTGAAATTCAGTATGAGGTGAGCTGCCCTGGTGAGAGGTTGTGTTTTTCAAGAGTTAACCGGTCTTGTGAGTTTCCGTTAAGTGATCTTAATTTTGGCGGTCTATAATACTGATATTTCCCTTAAAGACTAAAAATAAAATCT
This sequence comes from Stictocephala bisonia, assembly GCA_035578905.1. Classification (NCBI taxonomy): domain Eukaryota; kingdom Metazoa; phylum Arthropoda; class Insecta; order Hemiptera; family Membracidae; genus Stictocephala; species Stictocephala bisonia. Next base: position 64,756 of record JAQJVL010001731.1, on the reverse strand, counting down.
AAATTTATATATATTTGCCATTATTTATTGCTTATATATTTGAATTTATCCTAATATTGTATGGTAAATTTTTATTTTGTTTTTTGACCAATTTGTGATGGATGAGCCCAGTTCAAGTCTTGATGTCCAATTTGGACCTAGTGATAGGGATTTCGATGCAAGGGTCTAAAGGCTTTTGAACGAGGTGAATTATCTGAGTCAGACAGTTTAGTAGTTGATGATTTTGACGAGGATCCTGATTATGTGCCTTCAGAAGACAAAAGTGGTGACGAACAAAGTGTAATTGACTCTAGTGATGACGAAAATGAACTTTTGGAGGGACGTGAAGAAGTGGGCACTGTAGAAAACTATCTTGATTCTCAGCCACAAACATTAAGGGGCAAGGAAGGACCACGTTTGCCCTACCAAGAAATCGGCGCACACCACAGCACATAACATTATAAGATTAGGTTGATTACCCTAACCTATGCCTCAATTTTCAAATCTGGACACGAGGACATGAGATCCCTGTTTAGCAAGGATGCTACTAGGTGTCCAATATTTGTGGCAACGATGTCTTGCAAAAGGTTTGAAATTTTGATTTCTTGTCTCAGATTTGATGACCATAGCACCAGGGATCAGCTATAAAAAGAAGATAAAGCAGCAGCAATTTCAGATTTGTTCAATACTCTGATTTCCAATGGTAAGCGTTTGTATAGCCCAAAATCAAATGTATATGTTGATGAAATGCTGGTTCCCTTTAGAGGAAAATATTCCTTCGAACAATATATGCTGAAGAAACCGGCGAAATATGGTATTAAAATCTTTTGTTTGGCAGATTCTGGTAGCTCTTACTTAAACAATGCCTTCATATATATGGGAAAACATTCTTATGGTATAGGTATTACTAGAGAAGAACAGAGGCTACTAAAAAGTACTCAGGTAGTTCTCAGACTAGCAAAAGAGCTTTACAACACTAATCATAATGTGACTGCAGATAACCGGTTCACATCTATCGAGTTAGTTGACGAACTGAGATCAAGAGGATTGACATTTCTTGGCACCATGAAAAAAAATAAAAAAAAAGAAATCCCACCAGAGTTTTTGCCTCAGAAGGAAAAGCGTGTAGTTTCCTCAATCTATGCTTTCAATGGCATTACGACCCTGTTATCCGTGGTGCCAAAGAAAAACAAGGCAGTAATACTTGTTTCCTCAATGCACCATGAGATTGAATCAAATCACGATGTACATAAGCCAGAAATCGTAGCTTATTACAATAAGACTAAGGGTGGAGTAGATACCCTTGATATGAAGACTTCAATCTACGCAAGCAACAGAAAAACCCGCCGTTGGCCCATGGCAGTGTTTTATGCAATGGTCAATATTGCCAGTTTCAATGCTTTCATTTTGTACCTGTGCTACCGGGGAAATTCAGTGTTGACCCAGTTTGGTTTTCAAGCAACTGGCCTTTGAGCTTGTTGAGCCTCACATCAGAAGACTGTTATGAATGTTCTTGGTGAAGAAGAGATTCCTGGAGAAGTACGGGATGACCGTCTACCAAAGAGAAAGACCCATAGTATTTGTCTGTATGAGAAGAAGGGCAAAACTCAATACAAATGCATTGAGCGTGGAAACGCAATCTGTTTGGAGTGTTCCAGAAAAATATGTCTGAATTGTGCAAAATAGGTTTTGAACTGCTTCTAAAACACCCAATACGTATATTTTTGATTACACATAAGTATTCATATACTAGACCTTTACTTTTGTACTATTCTACAATCTTTTTACTTTATAATTTTGTTTTTTGTATTTAATAAATGAATATGTGAATTTTCAGTTTTATTACTTTTCCTTGGTTCCTCATAAAATTTAATATCAATAAAACAATTAAAGTGCTAAACTGTTGTGTAATACAATTAGACTGACTATGGCACACTCTAAATATAATAATATTCACAGTTAAAAATAAATAGAAAGTAATAAATAAAAAAAAATTAAGAATAGGGTCTGACAGACCGGTATTTCTCTCAGCAAATATTGGCGGTCTCACAGATCTCAGGGATTGCATATTACATGTTTCGGTTTAAGGGTTAAAGCATTAGTTTATTAAATTTATTTTGGATATGCCTTGTACTAGGTTGAGACTAACACTGGGTGGGTGATGAAACTGTATATAATGTAAATTATGTTTATCAATTAAATAAATCATTATTATCAGTCAATTATTAATACAGTTTTACAAAATCACCAATAAAATATACTTTTTACAAGGCCTTTCGCCAGCAATTTATATTTGGTTATAAACAAAACAATACAATAATAAATTTGAAAAACATATGTAAATAATTAAAATAATTACATAATTGTAAATATATGGTAAATTACTAATAATATATATTAGAGTGTATAATTTTGTATAAAATGTGATGATAATAAACGAGAATTTTGAATAGGCCCACTTTCATTACTCATTAAAGATGAATCACTTTTGTTAATAAAATAGGTTTCCCAGGCATTTAAATGTTTTAAAGATGAAACGGATTTTATTATTTTTCAATTTTCTTTTGTGATGTTATGGTTTGTTGTTAAGAGGGCTCCGGAGTCAGATTGAAAATCGCATTTTAGTTTGGTGAACGGCCACAGGAAGCGGTGTTTAGTGCAGTACGTTGTCTGTGTTGGTAGTTGGCATTTTAGGCACCAGGGGCGCTTCTTGGCTCAGCCGTCAAGGCATTTATTGCTCGGCCGTTCGCCCCTTGCACCATCTCTTCACTTTCTTTCTAATCTTTTATAGAAGGGAAGGGACGAGTGACTGACACCGCCAGCCGACAGGGTTGTCTGGAGCCTTCCGCGGTCCGCTTGTCCTCATTCCTTCCAGTAGTACAAATACATTAGGTAGAGTTGCATTTAGTTTCTTGTTATTGAAACTAATAAAACATAGTTTATACTAATTACCTAATACCATTATTACTGTTATGTTGAATTTAATAAACACAGCACTTAATGAAACTAGTATGAAAACTTGTTTGTTAGAATTAAAATATCACAAAATTAGAATTTGTGATATTTAAAATATTTACAAGTAACTGACATAAACGAATGAAACCAATTTATAAAAGTGAATGACTAAATGTAAAATTAACAGAAAATAAAATAAAAATAATTTGATGACAAATTTCAAGTAGGTACGCATGTGAAATAAAAGAAATTAATTAAAGTATCTGATAATTTAAATATACTAGTATAATGACAAAAAATGGCGTGACAAAAATATTGATTATGTAGCTCAATATCATCAAACCATTTTTCAATTACAACTGAAAAATGATAATAGAGTCCTTATTGCTTATTAGTTATTGTATGAATGACACAAATTAGTGCAAATAAATCTTAACAAGCCTTATCTTTTATATTTTTAGTGGACTCAGGTTTTTAAAATTTTACACACGTTTTTAGTATTTAATAATGTAATATTATAACACAAATAATATTAACAATATTGTCTTTACAAAAATACAAACATCAAACTGTAATCAATCTAACTTCTACAAAGCTTAAGTAAAAAGGATATTGTAATTAATTATTTACCCGCGAATAGCAATAGCATACATTCATTTAGTACTACCTGAAACTAAATCTTCACACATATTCAAATTCCCTTAAAAAATTAAGTTAACATTTTCAAATAATAATAATAACTCTTAATGATGTACAAAAGTTTATATTTCTATAATTTTAAAAATAAAAGAGTAAATGTTGCATCAGCATATAATAATTTAATCAATATGCACTATAGTTGCTATTATGTTATTAAATCTATAAAATTATATAAGTATTTTTTGTAAATGACGTACAAAAATTAAATAATACTGATTTGCACACTGACTTCGAAATGATGATTATATCCATTCCCATGGCTTATCAGTAAACGCTTATTTTGTTTACTTTTCACGAGAAAACAAGATTACCGTGTTTCATGAAACTTTCTATTATTTTATTTGTGCACCTGACTATTTTCAAAAACTCATATAACGGTATTTTATTCTGTTTTTAATTTATAAGTACTTTTATCCCACATTATATTCAGCTAGTATATTTTTTTCTTTTTTGAACGATTATAAACGATAGATGCGTTACATTGCCAACTTCCAAATGAATACTCCATAGAAAACAACACAGCTCTCACGTTATTTCACCGTTTCATAAGTGCAGACAAGCGGCAAGTGTAGCCTACATCGCGCATGTGTTTCGGCTATGCTTTATACGCAATAATTAAAAACCCAATGTGTCATATTTCGTTTTGTATCATTCTACAATACAGTAATGTGTAGTTATATTATCGTATGTATTTATTTGTAATTAATTTGTTGTCTATATCCAACGAATGAACTCCCACTACAGTTGGCACATCGAACTAACTCTGCTTGGAAGATGAAAAGGTTGCCGTCCTGTTGGGTTGTAACGTAGTTGAGTCAAGGTCACTCAAGAGTCACAAGCCTGAGTCCTAGCTGTTGAGTGGTAAGCCTGCGGTTAGTTGTAGTTCTTTCGGTGTTGTAGACCTTCCCAACCCTGAAAGCTCTTATAATGACTCTTGCGCAATGACTATGAGTTGCTACTTGAATGTTTCATCGTTAATCATTAATTATTTTCATATTGAAATAATTTGACAGCGGATAAAACCTTCTTACAAAACTATAGGAAAATGACTCTAAATAACACCATACTTTGGTTATGAAACCTGACTGTACTAATAAACATGTACTTTATAAAAGAAAGGAACGAGTTTAAAAACCAAAAGGTATAGCATTACACGAACATTTACTATTACAATACTAATGACTAAACAAATTCTTATGTATTAACAATTCTAAGAAACTTAATACAACTTATTTCATGATGTATTACAAAACTAAGTTTAAAATAATAATTTAAATAACCCAGTAAAATAGTTGTTATACCGTTATAGTAGACAACAGTACAGATAAAACTGACATAACTTATTTTTCTAACTTGTACAGTTAGAAATTTTACGATTTCCTGTTTTCAGACATGGAACATCTAACTTAATACAATAAAAATAAAAGCATTATATAATCAACATACTCGGTCTCTAGCAAATGTAAACTGTACATACTAGGAGAATATAACTAAATATTGAACACCTAACTAAATACACAAAAAATAAACAGCTTATATCTACAACATAAAATACAAATGCATTGACAATTGTCTTAAAAACTAAGTAAATACTAATACTATACAATAAATTTAGATTATGGATTTAGAATGTGGATAAAATCTTAACCTTATACAATTTTAAAATAAATAAATGTACATGCTAGCCTATTATAATGTACCTAGATACAAGGAGCCTAGTAAGGCATTCATGTGTTTGCCTGGTAAGGTCTTCATATATTTGCCTAGTAGGGTCTTCATGTGATTGCCTAGTAAGGTCTTCATGTGTTCGCCTAGTAAGGTCTTCATGGGTTTGCCTAGTAAGGTTTTCATGTGTTTGCCTAGTAAGGTCTTCATGTGTTTGCCTAGTAAGGTCTTCATGTGTTTGCCTAGTAAGGTCTTCATGTGTTTGCCTAGTAAGGTCTTCATATGTTTGCCTAGTAAGGTCTTCATGTGTTTGCCTAGTAAGGTCTTCATGTGTTTGCTTAGTAAGGTCTTCATGGGTTTTCCTAGTAAGGTCTTCATGTGTTTGCCTAGTAAGGTCTTCATGTGTTTGCCTAGTAAGGTCTTCATGGGTTTGCCTAGTAAGGTCTTCATGTGTTTGCCTAGTAAGGTCTTCATGTGTTATCAAGTAATGTCTTATTTACGTCTTATTTACGTAAGACGTAATAAGAATTATTACGTCTGCTATAATTCATCAATCTGACGATTTCCGTATTTTGTAACGTGTTTTCCTGTTTTCCAGAACGCGGTGTTTGAGCACACTGTACATGGTTTGACTTTTATTTTCTGTGATCACTATATCACTCAGTAAATCATTAAAAAATCAAAAATCTAGAGAAAACCATCGTCTTTGACGATTGATACAATTAAAATCGTGATATCTTGATTATAAACATGTTTTATAAGAAATAGGTCAGTAAGAGACTCATAACAAATCTTTATTGGTTGCAGGGACAGTAACTACAAGTTTCGTAGTCTAAACTGTTTCAGTACATAATCGAACCTCGCTCACGATGAGTTGGTCAAGGCTAGTAACACTTGTGACTGGAATCTTTGTTATGCCGCCGCGCTACCCTCTTGGCTTTGTTTTGTACATCCGGAATGGGTTGTAAATCTGTGAAAGTCTGTCGCCATATGTTCCTGCGATGACAGGGTTCACACAGTTTATGTTATACAACGGTAAATATACACCTCCAGATAAAAATTCTCATACTCCTTTACATGTAACATTATTATTAATTTTAACTTCCCTAGCACCACAGACATTTTAGCCTAATTATTAGTTTCAAATGTTAATAATTTGAGAATAAGTTTGTCAGATACAATTGTAACATATATTAACACAAAGAATTGTTATATAGTAATCCCCCAGCCTCGTTCATTACAGGTAGAAAATTTAGTAAATAACTTCTAGCACTGTTTTATTTTTACTTTAATGTTTTTAAAAAACTAATATTGTAATAATATATAGTAATAATAATGATCTTGCTACTTTCAACATTAACAAACTATATGTTTGAAATGTATAATTATTACATTTATATTACTGAATTAAAAAAATGCACATAAGGAAAAATATTTTTACTATAGAGAACTAAATCTTAACTATATGTGTAATAGTACTAGGTTTAAACACAATTAATTATTATGTTCACGTAAAAATGTATTCACATAAGATAGAAATCAAGCATTATGTTTTAAAATATATCAATGAGACAGTCCGACTCCTCGCGTGGAATAGACAAGACTGCACAGTGCAGACTACAAACGAAGGTGCAGCGCTCTGTGAGGACATCTCTGAACTTCTACCGCCCGATGAGTAACGTCTACATGCAAACATTTTTTAGAATTGCCAAAAATAACGACTAACAAATTATTATTTTTTTTTAAATTGAAGTCTCCCCGTACTAAAAATAATAAGGATTCTTAGGATGCAAAAATTATATTTTTATCACATTAAATAACGTTTTAACTAGTCATTTCAAATTAGTCAATTATACGTAGGTTTAAATGGGAAAAACGTTCTCTTAAAACTCAATTTGTAACAAATATAAATTATTATTGTTTAAATTATTTACCTCTAATAATAGTAAATGACTCGTAGATTCGGGCTACTTCTTCATTTTTCTCAAATAACCGTCGGTTAGGCGGTAATTAAGAAACTAAATATTTCTCCCATGTTAAACGGGCTGGAGACGGAGCGCGGCGGCCGGCTTCTATCCGGCCCCCTCTTAAGCAATGTTTAGCAACTGCTGATTTTTCTTCTCTAATAAATTTAATATGTAAATAATGTTCTTTAAATCTTATTTTTAAATTTCTCTTAGTTTATCCTGTGTATTTTTCTTCACAATTAATTTCACAAATTCTCTGAAACTTGATTTTGATATTTAGAGAAAACCAACGCATACAAACAGATTCATCACTAATGATTCATATCATCCTCCAGCTATTAATCTATATAGTATGATTTATAGATTAATAAACACACCCTTAAATCAAGAAAATTTCGAAAAAGAACTTTCATGTATAAAAGATATTGCTATTTACAACGGTTACAATCCTACATTAATTTATAATATGTTAAATAAATCTACTAAGAAAAAGATTAAAACATCAAGAACTACATTATTAGAAATAAGAGAAAAAGAAGAAAATTACTGGGCAAGTTTTACCTTTAATAAACAATTATCAAAAACCATTCAACAATCCTTCAAGAAAAATACAAATATAATTCCTTCATTCAAAACTGTAAACAAATTAAAAAACAAACTAAATAATCCTAAAGACAAAATTAAAAATGAAAATCTATCTGGAATTTATGAAATTAATTGTGACAATTGTGAAGAAAAATATATAGGACAAACTAAGAGAAATTTAAAAATAAGATTTAAAGAACATTATTCACATATTAAATTTATTGGAGAAGAAAAATCAGCAGTTGCTAAACATTGCTTAACAACAAACCATAACATCAAAAAAGAAAATAATAATAATAATAATAATAATAATAATAATAATAATAATAATATATTTTATTCCATCCAACATTTGTACAATATTTACAATGTATTAATTAGCTAGGAAATTCAAGCCATAATTTCAAGTAGGCGATGGCTAGCGCAGGTGTGTTTTGCATGAACAATGTTCTTATCAGTCCAATAGATTACCACTTGATAAGGACGGTCACTGCAGTATGTGCTTGTCCCATACGCTATCTTCACTAAATTAATAGTAAGCTGCTAAATACGGTTTAACTAAGCTAAGTGGTGCTTCACAATTACAATATTGAAGCTTGAATTATTAACCCAGGAACTGGCAGGCCTTTTTGGCCTAAATGGCAGGCTATTTTTGAAGGTCACGCAAGGGTATTACATTTTCTTATTTTTAAAATAAATATTTTATCAAATATTATCGTGTTATATATTGTTTTTTTCAGTAAATTACAGGCAATAAGATGGTATAAGTTTTATGTGAAAATATTGAACTATAAAATTGTTATTATGGTATTTGTACATATAAATGTGTTTTTACATACTGAAAAATGGGTGGGACCATACCTTGGAAACAGTGATGCTAAATGAAAATGGCTATTGTAAGATGACCATTTTGTAGCAAATTTAGTCTAGTTTTGAAAAATATATAGTTTTATAGATTTTTTTTATAAATTATGTAAAAAAATCAAAATTTATGACCATCGGCAAATCGTAAAATTGTCAATTTGTTGTTATGTTTTGTAAATAGAATAAATATTTATAAATCACCTCATAAATATAACCTTTTTCATTTCAAATACACTCCTAATATCATTGGCACATTATAAAAGAACTTATATTATCATTTACACAAATAAAACACGTAAACAATAATCATTTCCTTGACAACCAAAACCATCTACCGATAGCGAATGCAACAGAAAGTAAACAAGAAGTGAAAACAGCTGTGAGAAAAACAAGATAATGAAAACGTCGAGTAAGGAAAAGACATTATAACATCGATATATCGATAGATTGAATGTTCATCTATCCACCGCTACCCTGATTATATCGGAAATCAACGATAACAGTACTATAATAAGTGTAATGCCGAGCGCTGTCGTATCGTCTACAAATCGACGACTGCCACTTGAGTTACGGCTCCAGTCGTCGCTAAATCGACGACTGCCAGTTTCTGGGTTAATTTAATCTAACAACTGTACAAAAAAAGGGCATCACCTCCTCAATGGTAAAACAAGTACACTATTTCTCAAGGAAAGTCTTAATACTTTACACTAAGATATCAAACATATAATCAATTTTGCTTTTGGTAAAAAGCCGTTTCTTAATTCTAGATATAAATATAGTCAGTCTTTCACATTGTTTAAGGTGTTGTGGTAATTGGTTGTACAGTTTAGGCCCTAAGTATATGAAATTTTTATTAAAAAATGATTTATTTACCTTTGGCCTAATAAACAAACCTAAAGTAGCACTTCTAGTTCCACTATAGAGCCTATTAACTGCCGTGTTGCCACTTCTAATATAAAATACTTTCAAGACCTTAAACACGAAAAGATGACGAATTGGCAAAATATTCAGCTGACAATAAAGAGGAAATGCATGTTCACGCTTTGCTTTAAAGGTGATTAGCCGTACATAATGGTTTTGTGTTACTTTTATTGGATTTATTGTGACACAGTCCGTTCCACCCCAAAATTCCAATCCGTACAGTAGTCTAGATTGGATGAGGCCAAAATACAAAACTCGCAGCATGTCAGTGTGTAGGTAATTTCTTAAATGGTAAAATTTTCGTATGTTTCTCTGAAGTTCAGTATGCAGTTTTGAGCGATGATGCTTCCATGAGAGCTTTTCGTCTAGAAATACACCAAGGTATTCTAATTTATCAATTTGTTCAATTTTTTCACACTTACAATTTGGAATTTCTACACAGTTATTTGAATGTATCTGTAGGTCAGATTGGAAAATAGAAACCCTTAAGGTCAAAATTAATAAATTTAGTTTTTGTTGCGTTTATTATCATTTTATTGTTGTCGTACCACATTCGAATTGTTTTCAAGTCGATCTTCATATCGTCCCAAATTGCGTCCCATGTACTTCCGGAATATCGGAGAGACACGTCATCCGCAAAGGCGCTAATTTTACCCTTAAATTGATGAATAAGCAAGTCATTGATGTAGATCAAAAATAAATAGACGGAAAGTACGGACCCCTGTGGGATCCAATGTTAGTCTCTTTACATTCACTCAAGGTGTTGCCTATTCGGACTCGTTGACTTCGATTTGAGAAATAACTCACAAACCAACGTAGCGCAATGCCTCTAATACCTGCCAATTCATGTTTATTAAATAAAATGTCGTGATGCACAAGGTCAAAAGCCTTTGAAAAATCTATGAAAATACCTGAAGACTTGTTATTATTATTAATGCTATTGTAAACTCCCTCCATAAAGTCATAAATTGCTGTTTCAGTATTTTTGCCCTTTGAAAATCCAAATTGTCTTTGGCTAAAAAAAATAATGTTTATTAAGAAAGTGTAATAGTCTGGTTTTCATTGCAGACTCAATAACCTTAGACAGTACAGACAACAAGGCAATAGGTCTATAGTGCTGGACCAGGTCCCTGTCACCCTTCTTGAAAATAGGAACAATAACACTTTGTTTTAGTTTATTAGGAAACAAACCACTCGTAAAGCTTAAATTTACAATATGTACTAATACATGGGATATTTCAGTATTAATTTCTTTAATGAGCTTGACAGACAATAAATCAGAACCTGTAGACTTTTTATTTTTTAGTTTTTTAATTATTTTACTTATTTCTTCAGTTGTAACAGGGTTTAGTAAAAAGGAGTTTACAATTCGAGTATAATACGAGGTATCAAGGTGAAAGTTAGGAAGGTGGATTATCAGATCTTGAGGGGCTTGAATGAAATGCTCATTGAAAAGGTTTGCAACTAACAGGGGATCGTCCACAAGGACGTTACTGTTATCTTTTACCACGCTTATCGGTTGCTTATCTTTTATGTCTGTCAAACTATTCACAATTTTCCACTGTTCTTTCACATCTCCCGCATTCCTCATAAACAGATTTTTATAATATAATTGTTTTGTATCAGAAATAAGGCTGTTTAAATGGGTATTAAAAATTATAAAAGTAAATTTTAAGATTTGTATCATAGGGCCTTCTTTTAAGTTTTATTGCTAATTTATTCCTTTTCTCTAACTTTCGAAGTAAAAACTCATTTATCCATGGACTCCTGGACTTAGCTTTCTTTAATTTAGCACTTATTCTAATAACCTGTTTACAACCCTTAATACCATCAGATAGAATACTATATAACATTTCTAAATTGAAAAATAATAAAATCCGTTTCATCTTCAAAACATTTAAATGCCTGGGAAACCAATTTTATTAACCAAAGTCATTCATCTTTAATGAATGATGAAAGTGGGCCTATTCAAAATTCTCGTTTATTATCATCACATTTTATACAAAATTATACACTCTAATATATATATAATTTAAGTAATTTACCATGTATTTACAATTATGTAATTCTTTTAATTATTTACATATGTTTTTCAAATTGATTATTGTATTGTTTTGTTTGTCCCTCAAAGTCCAACCCCTCGTCCACGTCGTGAGGGACGGGCAACGGCATGAAGTATGGGAAGGCCTGTAAGAGCGATGCCAGTGGGGACCTCGTGTGCCCTGGTACCTCCAAGGTTGCTGGTAAGGTCTTACGGGAACCCTGAAAAATGACGGCTAACGGGGCTCTGGTGAAGCTGTGTTAGGCCCAGCAAGCCAACAGTGGATTTTCAAATGCTTTCAAGAATAAAAATAGGCCTCGGAATGATGGGAAAAATGGAACGGACCGGAAAAGTTTAAGGGTACGATTCGGAACATTGAATATACTTACTCTAACGAATAAGATAGAAGAATTAGTAGATGTAATGAAGGATAGGAGTTTAGATGTGCTTGGTTTGAGTGAAACAAAGTGGAGAGGATGTGGGGAGAAGGAATTACGTGATGGATACAAACTTTTTTGGAGTGGAAATAGGAGAGGAAGGAATGGTGTTGCATTCATAGGAAATAAGAAAATTAAGGAAATAATTGAGGAGGTGAAGTATGTATCAGATAGATTGATCAGTATGACAATTAAAATGAAGACAGAGAAGTGTGTTATAATGCAAGTGTATGCACCACAAGTGGGATGCACAGACCAAGAGAAAGAGGATTTTGAGGTGGAATTAGAAGAGCATTTAGAAAATGTTAACATCTTAATGGGAGATCTAAATGCTAAAGTGGGTAGGGATAGGAGAGGATATGAAGAGGTGTTGGGGGCTTTTGGATATGGACCACGGAATGGAGAAGGCGAACGGTTGTTGGACTTGTGTACAAGAAATGGTTTAGCGATAGGGAACAGTAGATTCCAAAAAAGGGAGAGTCTTGTTGTCACAAGATATAGCTGGGATGGAAATCAAAAAAGTGTCATTGATTACGTGATTGTAGATAAGCTTTGGGGAGAAAAGTTTACCGATGTAAAAGTGATACCAAGCGTAAACATGGAAGGAGATCACAGATTGTTAGTAGGAACCTTCAAATGGGTTAGTAGTTCAAAGGAGTTAAAAGGCGGAATTACTAGGATAAAAGTCTGGAAGTTACAACAGAAAGAAGAGTTAGAGAAATTTCAAGTGTTGGTAGGAAAGAAATTACCAAAAAATGAAACTGGTAACGTTGAAGCAGAATGGGACAATTTTAAAAAAGTATTGGTAGGATCAGCTGAAGAAGTGTGTGGAAGAACAAGAGGTAAGAAGAAAGAAAAGACAACAGACTGGTGGAATAAAAGAACAATAGAGGCAGTAAGAGAAAAGAATGTAGCATTTAGGAAATGGTGGAAGAGTAGGAATCAAGAGGACAAACAGTCATATAATGAAAAGAGACGTGAATGTAGCAAGATTATTAAAGAAGAGAAAAGGAAGTCGTGGGAATGGTTTACTAACAAACTATAAACAGATATGGAAAGTAATAAGAAGATGTTTTATAAAATGATGAAAAACAAGAAGAGATTGACAGAAAGTGCGAAACACATGGAAGACGAAAATGGAAGGCTGATTGAAAATGGAGAGGATATTAGAAAATTATGGAGAGACTACTTTGAAGATCTATTAAATTCGGGACTAAGAAGAGATGAGAGAGAGGAATTACAAAACGATAGCAAATTGTTGGAATTAGGAGAGATGACATGGGATGAGATCGAAAATGCAGTGAAGGGGATGAAGAATAATAAATCAGCCGGACCAGATGAAGTCACAGTTGATATGATTAAAGCATTAGGCCCTATAGGGTTACATTGGTTGAAAAGGTTATTTATGTGTGTTTTGAAGGAGGGTAGAATGCCAGAAGAGTGGGGAAGAGGAGACATAGTGACTTTGTTTAAGAAAGGTAGTAGGAAGAGATGTAAAAACTATAGAGGGATAACATTAATGTGTCAAGTGGCAAAGATTTTTGAAAAGGTGATTTTAAATAGAGTAGGAAATTACATCGAAGATCAGTTAAGCGAGGAACAGCATGGTTTTCGGAGAAATAGAAGTACAGTGGATTTAATTTTTGCAGTAAGACAGATAATAGAAAAGCATTGGGAATTTGATCAGAAAATAATTTGTGTTTTTATAGATATTGAAAAGGCATATGACTCAGTAAAAAGAAGTGCCATTTGGAATAGCTTAAGATGCATTGGTCTGGAAGAAAAGTACATTGAATGGATAAAGGAATTGTATAGAATCCACAAATGTCGAGTTAGGACGGTTGCAGGGTATACCAGATGGTTTGATATAAGGAAAGGACTGAAACAGGGAAGCGTTTTGTCACCAGTATTGTTTAATGTGGTAATGGAGATAATGTGGAGAGAAATTAAAGATGTTAGAGGAAATGTGGGAACTATGATGTTTGCGGATGACGTAATGTTATGGGGAAGAAATGAAGAAGAGTTACAAAGACAATTGGATAAATGGACAGAGGTTATGAGAGTGAGAGGACTACGAATAAGTAAGGAAAAGAGTGAAGTGATGGTGATTGGAAGAGATGGGGAGCTGGAAAGACCTTTAAAAGTAGAAGGGAAGCCGCTTAAGTTGGTCGAAAATTTTACATATTTAGGTACGGTGTTTTCAAATGATGGAAGAATGGCGCAAGAGGTGACGGCGAGACTGGGGAAAGGGGCAGGATTTTACCAAAGTATTAGACATCTAGTATGGGATAAGGATATACCAAAGAAAGCTAAAGTTACCATGTACAAAACGTACTATACACCGATAGTTACCTATGGTGCAGAAGTTTGGAATATAACGGAGAGGGAATGGAGTAGGGTGCAGGCAGGGGAAATGAAGTTTATAAGAGGGATTAAAGGTAAAACAAGATTAGACAGAATGAGAAATGAAGAGCTGAGAAGAGGAATAGTTGAAGAAAGTTTGAGAGAAAAAGTAGAGAAGTCGAGATTGAGATGGTTCGGCCACGTAAAAAGAATGGAAGATGTAAGAATCCCAAGAAGGATGAGTGAAATCCAAATGAATGGAAGAAGACCTAGAGGAAGACCCAGAAGAAGGTGGATCGACGAGGTGAAACGGGATGTGGAAGCAAGAGGTATACAATGGGGGTATGTGGAGGAGGAAGAATTGTGGAGGGACAGAAGAAGATGGAGAGGCCTAGTGAATACCCAGACCCGAAGATAATCGGAACGGGACAGGATATGTATGTATGTATTGTTTTGTTTATAACCAAATATAAATTGCTGGTGAAAGGCCTTGTAAAAAGTATTTTTTATTGGTGATTTTGTAAAACTGTATTAACAACGGAATACTAATATCAACTCCATCTGAAATTTACAATTAGTCTAAAGCATCCAAAATTAAAACAGAATAAATAATGAAGTTGGGTTTATACCAAAAATGCAGCCTTTTTTATTACTACTTTGGTAATTGCCCAATGCAAAGTGATTAATGTCAGATATACACTATTTTATGTTGGGACTGCTTTGTCACTTTGCCCCTTTATTCTCTCCTTCTCTCACCACTTTGTATCCGTTTCTATAACCATTCCTTCCATTCAGTGCAACCTTCAGCCCTACCTAATGAGAAAATTCTTAAAATGTAATTAATGCTATTTGGGGTTGCCACAAAACCAATGGGAAACAACTTGTTTACATTTAAATTATTAGATATGATAATAATAAATATAATCTCCGAGATTTACTGCTTACATATTTAACCAACAGTTTAACAAACATAAAAAAAATTAGTTTCTTAATTAGAACATTACATGTTGGTAAAATTACAAAACAAGTGAATGCCACACAACACAAATTTATTACAATATAAGTACAAAATATTATAATAACCAATAATAAATGTTGTTTATTGAAATAATCAAATTATTTCAGTAAACAACATTTACCTTCTTCAGATCAAAGGGATTCACAAAGGGAAAAAGACACAGATTGCTTAGATTTACGCCAATTTATTTTATGCTTTCAGTAAAGCAATGTTAAAAATATAGCAAATAACTGGAAGACTGCTAAAAAAATATGAGCTCCAGGGATCAACTAGTCAGGCACTTTCAACCAGTAAAAAATGTAATTAAAACAAACACAAAATGACACGTTTTAAATTTTAGCAAAAGGAATTAAAACAATATTGCATAAAAATAAATGGAAAAAAACAGATTTTTTACTGCTATAAGGAAGGTCCCCAACTTAAGGAGGACAAACGTGCAAGTCCTGTTAAAAATACAAGAGGATAGGAAATTTTGGTATAATGATAGGGAACTGTCCAATGTCATAAAATACTCCAAGTTAGGTATTGTGTAATAAACTGCTAAGTACTCTAACACAAATTTTTCATTAGGATTTGTGCATAAACTAATGTATTTATAAACCCCAGTCTGAAGCCACTAATTAGGTAGGTAGGTATGTACAAAAATAAAATCTGATGAAAGTAAACAAATAGCAACATTTAATAACTCCCCACCACTCATTAAAATATGATTATTTTGCATAGTAAATTAATAATTAGCCAACCCTCACCTTGAGGGATGTGCATGATTGCCACAGTGAAGCCTGAGATTACATCAGGCAGAAACTCTTGTCTCCACTTGTAGCGAGGCAGCCACTTCAATACTGGCACCAAGGATGTCACTAGCTGACCTGCATTGCAGTCTGTGTGTTTTTTAAAAGTTTGACACAAATCTGAAGCACAAATATCAGTAAATAACTTCTTCTGCATAAATTTACTTAATTTTTCATATTTCAATAAGTCATTTTGAAACAAAATGTTTGTTTTTGTTTAGATGTGGCGACTAACCACATTTATAAACATAAAATAGTTGAGTATCAGTATTCACTAATGAACTACGTTTTGTCACTAACTCATTCATTCACCGTGATATTACATTTTGTCGCCGGTAGATTGTTGATTCGCAAATCAACAATCTACTAACTTGAACTGTGATTTGCCAATGAGAGTGGGGGTTTCACTCGATCCATTGCTAGAAGCTAAAGAATTATTATCTCTGTGTTCAACAAAGCTGTCTTGACCAGGTAGCCTGGCTCGTGGAGCTATTTTCAAAATTAATTTAATAAAGTAACCTTTGTAAACTAAATTCAGTGCAGACCTTTTAGTTATCCGGTCAATTAAACCTTTTTTAAATTTAACCTCCAAGCAAGTACATTTCATAGAACTTAAAATTTTTTTATAATTAATAAACTTTTTATAAAAAACAACTTATACTGAAAAAGTAATGTTAAATGCTTTTGTAATTAATGAGCTAACATTTTTTGTTTCGACAAAAATATATTTTTCAATAAATTGACTGTAAAGTAAATAAATTCAACAGTTTCCCTCAGTCTTAGCAATACCACATAAAATGACCTATAGCAAAGGCAAAAGCCTTATGATTATCTATATACTATGAATACCACATTAGCATAATTCAATCAATCAATCAATCAATCTTTATTTACATATACATAGAGTATAGTATTGCGTAAAAACATTACATTATAAAAGAACAACTCAGGTTTACATTTATATACATACAAAGATTTTACTGTACATAGGTATAAGAGTGTTAAATTTCAAAATTAAGTTATAACATCATAAAAGTTGTTATAGTTTCTCGTTTTGTCAATGGGTTCTCCAGTTCAGGAACTCTCTTACTGTGTAGATGGATCGGTCCAATAACCAGTCTGTCAATGAGGTTTTCAGTTTTTTCTCAGGCAGCCTCTTGAAATTCTCAGGCAGGCGATTGTAGAAGGTGGCTCCTTTGTAGGAAGGCTTCCTCTCGTATAGACTAAGGTGGTGAGCGTCAAGCAGAAAGGTGTGACTATACCTTGTGTTGTAAGTATGCTGTTCTTCCATTCTAGTTTGGCCCGATTTCACTGTAAAGAGCACGGTTTCAAGGATGTAGAGTGAGGCCACTGTCAGTACTTTGAGCTCCTTAAAAGCCTCTCTGCAAGAGTCTCTGGGGCCCAGTCCATTCAGAGTTCTTATTGCTCTTTTCTGAATGGTCAGTACTCTTTGCAGATTTGTGTAACTTGCACCTCCCCAGGCTACCAGTCCGTATCGAAGCTGGGACTCAAAGAGCGAATAATAGGCAGTTAGTGCTGTTTTATGATCGCTGATCTGCTTCATTCTTCTAATAACAAAGAGACTGGAGTTCAATTTATTACATAACTGGTTTATGTGAGGTGTCCATGTTAGGGTATTGTCTAAAATTATGCCTAAATATTTATTTGAACTGACAGTTGCGATGTCTGGGAGCCCCTGATGGCTGTTTGGGGTTGTTATGAAGATGAGTTGGCAGGTTTTGCTTTCATTTAAGACAAGGTCATTTTGGTAGCAGTATTGTTTTGCCATGTTATAAGCCACATAGGAATTTATTTCCAATTGTTCCTTATTTTTGTCAGCAACAATCAATGCTGTGTCATCCGCAAACATGACCACCTCGCAAAAGTTTTCCAAGTATTTTGGAAAATCGTTAGCCAGAAGAATGTAGAGGACAGGGCCAAGGACTGATCCCTGTGGTACTCCTCTAGTTATTAGTAGTACTTGTGATTTCATCTTCTGTAGAACATGATTCTCTTCATATGTGATCTCTACCAACTGTTTCCTGTCACTTAGATAGCTTTGAAACCATTGTGCTTCTTTTCCAGAAATACCAAGAACCCTTAGTTTCTTTATTATCAGTTTGTGGTCCAGGCAATCAAATGCTTTGCTGAAGTCCAGCAAGATTGTTGAGGTAATGTAGCCTTGTTCTAGCTTCTCTATGAGGCCCTCCACTAGTTGCGTAATGGCTGTTGTTGTTGACCTGTTCTTGATGAAGCCGTGCTGTTTAGAGGTAAAAAGGTTATGCTGATGAAGGTGCTCCGTGAGTCTGTTGAGAACCACTCTTTCAAGAATTTTTGAGAAATTTGGTATTAGGGAGATTGGGCGGTAGCTGGTTGCTTCAGTGGTTTTTCCACTTTTGTATTTTGGATATATTTTAGACGTTTTTAGAGTGCTAGGAAAAACTCCTTCATCAAGAGATTTGTTTATTAGGTTTGTTAGAGGGGCTGCTAGTTCATTCTTGCAGTATTTGATTAATTTAAGTGAGATCTCGTCTTCTCCGGCTGAAGTTTTAGGTTTCATCGAATCTATAATTTTTCTTATCTCTTCTTCAGTTGCCTTGTAAAGCTGGAGGTTTTGAGCTAATATAATTTCAACAGGGTCTTCTATTGTGCCGTGTTCTTCTCTTTTGTTCTGTTCCAGTGTTCTGTCTGCAATTGTCACAAAAAAACTGTTTAAGTAGTTTGCTATTCTCTCGGGTGAGCTCTGCACACCTCCTTCTATATTCAGGTTTCCTAAAGGTGGAGTGTCACTCTTTTTCTTCCTTTCTGAATTTATTACTTTCCATAAGGCTTTTGATTTGTTTCCTGCTTGCTCTATAAGGTCTACATTGTGCTTTTTCCTCAGATCTTTCAGTTTGAGATCATAGTTTTTCTTTCTGAGAGCTGTGTTATTTTTGTCTTCTATATTACCAGTGAGGATTTCTCGGTTTAATGCCTCTAAATATGATCTTTTGAGTTCCTCGCATTCGGTATCCCATACTCTTTTTTCTCGCGTGTTCTTTATTTTTACTGTTTTATGTGGGCATACTGCGTCTAGTGTAAACCGCAAAACACTATCCAGAGCAGTGAAGGCGGCCTCTGTGTTTTCTTTAGATATTACATCTGCCCAGTTTTGGGTTGTTAAGATAGTTCGTATTTTCTCCATTTTGTGCATGTTTATGACCCTTTGTTTAGACTTTGTTGGAGTATGGTTTTCAAAGTTTACGGTTACACAACACAATTGAGCAGTGTGGTCTGAAAGCCCTGTGGTGATCACACTATGGGATTCTTGATCCTCACTTATGTTCGTGCAGATGGCGTCAATAGAGGTCTGGCTGTGGTGGGTGATTCTAGTAGGAGGTAGTTTTAATCTCTTAAGATTAAATCCCTCTAGAGCTTCCATTAATCTTTGGCTTTCTTGACTATCAGTCAGGTTATCAACATTTATGTCACCCATTATGACTATCGGGTTATTTGGATTCGGGAGTTTGTCTAGTTCTGTTGAGAGTGTATCTATAGAGCTATCAAGGTTAGAATGTGGAGGTCTGTAGACTCCCACTAGGTATAGAAAGCAGTTTTTGATGTTTATCTTCAGTGTTATGGATTCGCAGATCATTTCAGTTGTTGGGTCTGAGATGGATACTATGCTGACCTTGCTTTTTAACTTCTTGTTATTGAATATTGCCACGCCGCCTTTCTTATGTTGTGTCCTTGATACTGGAATCTCTCAATTCTAGTAATAAAAACAGGGGCTTTAGCCTACCAATAAGAGTCTGTAATGAGGCAAATTTAAATTATTAAAGCTCATATACAAATAATTAACGCAAAAAAGGATTTTAGTCAGTGGTATCACGTCTTCTTATAATAATTGATCTATCATGGTATCTCATACACTGTTGTTTTTTTTTGTGTTAAAAAGCTATACTTAAATAAAAGCTGATCATCTTACTTGTTAGTTGGAAATAATTGTTTGAGTCATTTATATATACATATATATATATATATATATATATATATATATATATATATATATATATATGAGTCTACTATTAAACTCATTTATAATAGACTATGTCAAAAAATTAATTTTCAGTTTCAGTATTAACTTTATTCAACGATGCAATATTGATTAACCATAAATGGACTTTGATGTTTTAATAGTAGAGAAAACCGTTTAGTTTGTTATTTATGTAATGTTTATTTTAATTGGTTTTAGTCACAGTTATGGTTTTTAACCACTTTATTTACCACTTCAGTATTTTAAGTATTTCTTTAATTTAATTTGGAGCCAACACATGTTATGTTTACTTTTTAATGTTTCTTATTTGTTTTTGATGATTAATATTAATTTCAATATTTGTGTTAGGAAAGTTAAGGATATTATTTTACGTTATTAGTTTGATTGAAGTATTAGTATGGTTTATGGTTTACGTTATTAGTATGGTTCGCACGCTGCCATGGCCGCTGATGTCGCTTGTTTGTTGCTGTCCGCAGTGTCCCGTTGCACTCTGTTGTGATGGAGCCTAACCCTACCGCCCTGAGCGGGGACGACCCTCCCCTTCCACACCTTATCAGACAAAGATTATCTCCTTATCACAACTTACTTAAGATTGCTCATGTCAATGCTCAATCTCTACCTAGTCACATTGATGAATTTAGAGTAATTTTTGAAACTAGTTCTTTTGATATTATTTTGTTTGTGAAACATGGCTAAACCTTACATTCATGACAAGGGTGTGGAATTACAAGGCTATAATCTGTTTAGAAATTATAGACTTCATAACGGTGGTGGAGGTGTTGCAGCTTTTATTAAATCTCATATTTCTACTTCTGTTATTCACTGCTCTGACACTTCTCGCCCTAACCATCCTGAGTACTTATTTCTCGACATCTGTGTTAATACAATTCATGTTCTTCTCAGTGTATGTTACAGGGTACCTAATCTTGGATATCTGGCAGAATATGCACTGCTACATATCATGGCTCGCTACAGTCACGTCATGTACTGACCTACTGGGACCTTCTACTTAAGATCAAACCTTTTTAACTAATATGTTCCAATCATTAACTTAACTATTCACCACTGCTTGCCACTCACTGCACTGCCACTGTTGATACATGGCTGTTAGTGACCTAGATTTTGTTCCATACTATGACCAGGTCCCGGCCCCTGGACTTTCCAAACATTATCTCCTTCTTCTGTGTTTATGAATCACATCCACCAAAAGTTAAACTACGTTTCATCCCATATAGGGATATGAAGAGTATTAATAAGGAGACACTTCTGGCAGATGCGTTTTCTCAATCTTGGCATAAAATCCTTCAGCTTACCAAAGTCAATGATATGGCTAATCTTTTAAATGTTCATTTAAATACTCTGCTCTCTTGTTGCTAAGAGAATAACTAAAAGACCTGCTTCATGGATCAATGATTGCATTCGTAGATTGCAAAAACTAAGTGATGCATCATTCCGCAAGGCCAAGCGAAGTAAATCTGCTGTAGACTGGGCAGCCTATAAAAAACTTCATAATAAAACACAACAACAGATTCGTAACTCAAAGATTCGTTACTATTACCAAACATTATCTAATAATTCCTTTGGTCTAAAGTCAAAGAGCTTGGCCTTGGTAAATCAGATACTTCAGCTTCAATTACTATAAATCTTAATGAAGTTAATGACTATTTTGTAAACGTAAATACGTCTGGGGCTCGAGACTTTGTCAATCATCTCTTTTCAATCCCACTAACTAGACCTGCCCACCAGTTCAACTTCTTTCCAGTAACTGAAGGAGAGGTTTTGAGGGCTATTATAAGAACTACTAGTAATGCTGTTGGCCAGATAATATTTCAATTAGCTTTCTAAAGGATACTTTACTTGCAACACTTCCTACAATTACTGTTATTTTTAATTTATCTTTATCATCTAGTACATTTCCTACTATATGGAAATCAGTTGTTATTCAATCTTTACAGAAAAAGGCTAATCCCCTATCTCCTTCAGATTTTCGGCCCATAAGTATACTTCCTGCTCTATCTAAATGAGAGTAGTAAATTGATTTCCAATTATCAGTCTGGTTTTCGCTCTAATTATAGTACTACTAATGCTCTTTTAAAAATTACTGAGGACATCCATCAAGCTGGATCCGTCAAGCCATGGACAGGAAACAGCTTACAATTTTTGACTTTTCGAAGGCTTTTGATTGTGTTTATCATCCTCTTCTTTTAATAAAGTTGAAAAACTATGGTTTTCTGATAGTTGTGTTTCCTGGGTTCAGTCCTATCTCTCTGGCCGTCGGCAGTGTGTGAGGACTAAAGAGTCAAGACTGGAGGCCTGTGGTATGTGATGTCCCCAGGGGTCTTGAGACCTCTTCTTTTTATGCTCTACATTAATGATATAACTTCTGTTATACAACACTCTAACTATCACTTATACGTTGACGACTTACAGATTTACCAACATTTCTCTATCACATTACTGTATCAAACATGAACCGAGATGCTGTAGCAATCACTTCTTGGGCAAAGCGACATGGACTCAAACTTAACGATGATAAGAATCGAACAATTTTAGTTGGACATCCTAGACTATTAACTTCTGTTGACAATGAAACTTTTCCGAAAATAAGTGTCAACAACTTGGCATTAAACTATTGTGACAAAGTTACGAATCTTAGTCTTACTATTAAAAGAACATTAAGTTGAATTGACCAAGTTACTATTACATGTGGCAGAGTGTTTGGTAGTATCCACAGTTTGAAGGGGTATGCTTCCTGTGTCCCATTCAATGTAAAAGTGATGTTGGTTAAGACTCTTATTCTGCCGCACTTTAACTACTGTGACACCGTTATCGATGATATGACTGTTAGTTAAGTTAAGCTCTCGGACAAACTTCAAATGGCACAAAATTACTGCATTAAATTTATTTTAACCTAGGACGTGAGGATCATGTTACACCATTTTTTCGCCAAATATCTGTTTTGAATTTGAAAGAGCTTTGAGATTATCACTTACTTACTCTTCTTCATAAAGTTTTAAATGACAGAACTCCAAGCTATCTGTCTGAACGTTTCAAGTTCATTTCCGAAATAAGCATTAGAAACACTCGTCAGTGAGCCCTTTTACTATCAGTCCCAATTCATTGCACTGCCCTGTACAATAGATCTTTTACTGTATCCGGGTGCCGATTATGGAATATGCTTCCTGACAATATCAAAAGGATAGGCGAGGGCTTGCTTCGGGGCGGAGCTAAAGAACCATTTTTTTTGGGACCTGTAGACGGAGCGGGCGGGTGCGTTTGGTGGTCATGGTTTGCGGGTGGAATTTATGAGTAATGGATGATTGTGTTTTTGAAGATTTGTATTATTTTGTGTAGATATTCATTTGTTAGTTATGATTTTAAAGTTATTTTTTTATGTTTGATATGTTGAGTTTTTTTTTAATGTTGATTACTGATATGTTGGATTACTGATATGTTGCAATTGGTTTATACTGTATTAATAATAATGTTTTGTGTTATTTATATGATTAGTTTTGTTATTTTTGATAAGGTTATGTGGTAGACAGGACTGTCCAGTCCTAACCTCGCCTTAAAAATAAAGTTGTTTTTCATTTCATTAACTTCAATAGGAAACTTTTTAATAAGAGCACTAAAACAATTTTCCTTTACCTGGTTCAGAAATATTAACAAAATGGTAAATGGAGTTGAATTCTTCTTGAGTACAAGGATGTTGAATAGGGTTGTTATTGTCATTTTCTTTAGTGGTGACTCCATTGATCAGAGGCTCAACATCCATCCTTCAAGTGCTGAAACAGAGCAAACATAAAACTACTGATACAAGACACAGTACGTAACATTATAACATGTTGTAAATCAGATCATGGAATATTCAAATTACTTAGTCGTTTGGGTTTCTTCTTGGAAGGTCTCTGAGAAGGATGGTGTGCCTCATCAAGAAAATTCAAAACAGCATTATTTATGTATGGGAAATAAAATTATAAAAAACTGAGAAAAAATTAATGGTAAAAAATAAGTGAAGAATATATAAAAGTATTGCACTGACCCTGATTGTACTTAATAGTTTAATTAGTTTCTATTTGCTCTTTATTATTTTGTCACTAAGTCTATTTGGATTTGGATGTATAACCATTACATATTTATGTAGGGTAGGGAGGGTCCATGAATAACAGTGGGTCATTATGTACTCAACCAGTTATTTTTGTAAGGAGGGTGGATTGGCTTAGTAGTTGTTATGTTTGTGGATAGGCTAAAAAGAATAGTGTTTGCTGCTAGGGATGATATTTTGTCGATACCAATAACCATACAAAACGTTACATCCTAAATACAATGTATTCCTGATGCCTTATGTTAATGTTATTTATTTGGTTTTCTAAATCATCACGGTCACAAGATGGAATGATAGGTAGATAGGGAACTTATTACAATATTCACTAAAGCCCACAGCAAGTAGCAAACAAATGTACACAAGGTGAAACATTTTTAATAATTGCTAATATAAGTAGAAAGCATATGTTTTTACGCTGAATCTAAAAGTTATATTTTTATTCTTCGTTGAACATTTTTAAATATGTGCACTAAACTATTAGCAACGCAATAAGCAGAATGCAATTTCTTTTTATAAACCTATATAACACTTCGTTCAAACCCTTTTATCAGTCACATTAAAATAAAAATAATCCTGTCTGAAGAGTGCAACATATCTTTCTATTCAACACAGTTCATCAAAAAAGGGTTAAACTTTGTGCTAAATTATTTATTTAACCTAATATCTTTGATATTTTGCTCTTTTCTCAAGTTCAGATGATAAGAAAATAACATTAATTTTCAGGAATTAAAATTTTAATTTAAATCAGAATAAACAATAATAATTACATATAAAAGAAATATGCCTGATATTATTCTGCGATACACAATAATTTACAATGGTACATTTTTATAAGAAACAGATAGATAAATGGCTAGTATTAAGAAAAAAATTCAAATTCTATCTAACATATTTGTAAATAGATAACCATATTTTGAGGGACACATTAATAACTCAATATCTGTATGTCATTAATTAGGTGACATCATAATTATTTTTCAACAAAGAACAGCCAGTTCAATTGATCACAATCCTTTGATTGTGTCTATAGTAAGATCCAGTTCAAGGTCGGGGTTTTATCAGAACTAGCCTATAATCATCTCGAGACAATGTACTAATTGAGTTTGAAGATTGATAGATTAAATATCTAGCAGAGATCAAAATGACATGTTGAAAATGATATTAGAAGATTTTCTTTCTAACACACAAATGAAACCAAAACAAAACGGCACAAATTTAAGTTATGAACCAGTTATGGCATAATGCTTTAAAGCATAAGAGGATTGAATTTACCTAATACTTCTTGAATAAATGAAGAAAAAATACACGTAAGAGCCATTTAAAGAATCCAAAACAGCATCCAGCTGTGTTTCTTATATAAATTTTGTCATATTATTTTTTATACCTTAGAGACTGTGTAAAACATACATTATTAAATGTAAATTAAAATATTATAGAGTGAATGGTATTTGCTTCTTAGTTAGTTTCCACCTGTTAGGCAGAAAACAGACAATGTTAGTTTTCAAATACAGCATCAAATATATTTCATAATGGAAAATTGTTCTTTTGGGGTAACTAAAGGATCCACATTAGGCTCACTTTTCTAGTTAATATTAACGATTTTCCTACAGCTATCGACCAAGAATTCATATTGTATACTGATGACACAACTGCTATTATACAAACTAAAACATCCAATGAACTGTTCACTTGAGTTCAGGTTGTGATGAAAGATATGGAATTATGGTTAAGAAAAAATGGCAAATGTTAAATATTAAAGAAACACAAGTTAAACATTTTTCAGCAAGAAATAAATTTGAGATCAATACATTTCCTAATTTAGCTAAATACCATCGATTTTAAGGTATAGAATTAGATCAAAATATAAATTGGAAAGCACACCTGGAGTATATTCAATTTTCATCAGTTATAATAGGAGTACATTAGTCATTTTCAATTTTCTTCATTTGAGAGATAACACTACTCTGGAAACATGTAACATTTTTTATCAAGGTTATGTTGAAGTAGTACTAAAAATGTCATAACTTTATGGAGTCAAGCCCACAGTATCATACATATTTTTAGATTACAAAAAAAATTCAAATTACAACTTGTTCAAGGACTTACTTTCAAGGAGTTCTTGCAAAAACATTATCAGAAATCTAAAAATTCTGACATTACTTGGATTATACATTCATAAAATTTTGATTTGTATACATAGTATAAAACAAAATTTACCAGATAAATGAAAATTTCATCACCAGTACAACTCCAGAAATAATTCTAATTTAACACTTCCTCAGCACTGTTTGTATGAAACTGCACAATGAGCTTCATGTCGACTTTGGATCTAAATAAATTTAAAGAGATGTTAAAAACCATACTGATCAATAAGTCTATTTACTCCATTCCAATCTCCCATAACTTAATTATCTTTTTTATTTTATTTGAAAATGACGATGATTCTAATTTTTTTTAATAGTAAACCTAATTTATAGTTATTAATTAGCAGACAAAGCGCTTATTCATAATGTATCACAAATTGGCATGAATGTTTTGTGCTAATAAAGATGTCTATGTATGCATTTGTATAAAATATATAGTATATATCAATTTTAGGGGTGGTGCTAGTTAGTTTGACTTTGGTTTGGTTTCATTACTATACAATTACATTATTGCAAAACAAAGGTAGTGTGTGCGTTTTAAATGCTTGCATAAGTGTATACTCGTATAAGTTTGGATAACTTCTATAAATTTAATAGGTGGAGGCACCAATTTTACAATGAGACAAATCAATTCAACAGGGAATCTGGAATGTTAGATTTTATGACACTAATTGTTACATTTCTGCAATTTTCAAATGGTAAATTTACCTAGTGTTTTAAGTCTTTAAAAGTCCATGATTATTTTGCCTCAGAAATCAGAAGTTTTATTGTCGTTAAGCATACATGCAATGTGCAATAGATATTGTCAAGTGTCTTATGAAAATTGTTAAGCATTGAAAAACATATGTTTAAATTATAATTTATAACTAATCTATACAACTATTTTAATACATAAAACTTAACAAATACAAGATTTATATATAATAAAATACACAGACATAAACAATATACAAAATAAATACATATAAATAAAGTTACACATAATAAATACACACTATACAATTAACTTTCAATAAATAGTTTAGTTTTACATTAACAAAAAATAAATTCCTCGTGTCACTTGCTGAAACCTCAGACACTGAATAAAATACATTTTCTTTGAGCCATTTCTGCAAAACTACCTTAAGCTTAGTCAAAGATGCTGACCATGCATTTTCTGGAAGTTTGTTAAAAAGTTGAATTTTCACATATATATGATTACTTTTTGCCTTTTGCAGTCTTATTTGTAGTAATTCAAGTAAATATTGTTTTCTATTTGTATTATACTTATGATATTCTTGTGTCTTTTTAAAACTACCCAAGTTCTCTTTTACATTTATCAAACTGAAAAAAATTGTACAAATTTGGTAGGGTCATAATTTTTAATTGTTTGAAAAAGAGTTCACATGGTTCCCTATCTGATACACCTTTTAAATCCTAACAGCATTTTTTTGTAAAATGAAAGCTTTTTGATCATGGCAGCTATTCCCCCACAATGTAATTCCATAATCCATGTGTGAGTGAAAAAGTTACCTGGCTGAAAGGTTGTCATAAATAATTTTCGTTAGGGTTGCGACTCAGGAGCGCCTCCCCACCCCTTTCTGGAGGTGCTCCTGTTTTGCACCTAAAACTACATGTCCTTGAACTCTACCTACTTCCTACCTGATATCGAGCTCAGCTTGCGAGGCCTCCTAAATACCTACCAATCAACCATCACAACGGCTACTATCATTCTGACTTTGTTAAGTGCACTGCATATTTTGTGAGAGTAAGTGTAACATTGATTCTTTAACGGGTTATCCTAAAAGACCAATAAAAACTATTAATGTCCTATGATAATTATTCTTAATCATGTTTCATTTTATTTGAATTAATAAGTGGTTAACTATTGCAGACTTGTTTTAAATAAGTTTATTATCGCACAGATAAAATACATCCACGCTTGTTTATGCACACTAACTATCTTGGTCTTCGGATGTGGATCGCATCACGTTTACCACTTCAACTCCCGAAGACTAAGATAATGATGTAATAATGGTCATCTTTTTCAAAAAATTATAAATTTAATACTATTTAGTTTTATGTAAAAGGAACACTTAGAAAATCTTCCTTTGCCCATGATTTGTCCCTTAACCCATGAGTATTAATTATGAAATACTAACAATAGTTTATGCAAATTCGTAAAAGCCAAGCAGTGATTTAAAAAAAATTATATTAATTTTATTAATCGGCAAGTTGTTTCAAAGAAAAGGAAGAGTTACAAACAGGTCAATAACTACAAATAGGCTTGTAAATAACGAATCTGCATTTCTAAGTTATAACGCTAAATATATATAACATTCTAAAAAATATATATAACATTCTAAAATAATAAATATACATTTAAATTCAAACTAAATAATTTGTGTTACACTTACACAGATTTAAAAAAATCTAAAATATGAAAAAACAATACTTAAACTCAAACAAAAAATACTATTTACACTCAATCTGTAGGCTAAAATATTGTAAAACAAACAAAATAAGGTAATTCAAACGAAACACGCTATTTTACTTACTTAATATTTACAACAATCTAAAATGTAAAAACCAATACTGAAATAAAAAAAAAATACTATTTACACTCAATCTGTAGGCTAAAATATTGTAAAACAAACAAAATATGCAAATTCAAACGAAACATGCTATTTCACTTACTTAATATTTAACTTTTTTCTCTTACAAAATTAGTCTGACCGAATAATACGAATTTTCCTCAATAGATAATTTCTCTTTGTCCTCAATAATAAAGCTTCAAATATTAATTGCAGTTTAAAATATATATTTATTTAAGGTTGGGTGGTAGAGAGGACTGTATAGTCCTAATCTTGTCTTAAAAATAAAGTCGTTTTCATTTCATTTATTATATTATCTGTTACAAGTAGAAAGCCATTAATATATATATTTATTTGGTATAATTCATTCAATGTTATGTCACTATCTTTATATTTAAAACAAGATAGGAAGCAGAAAAGTCCAGTTGGATGCTCGTACGTAACCTAAACATTGTCATACAAGTTAGTAGTGCTCGGCCGAGTCTACGGTTATAAAAATTGTACTGTATATTATTACATTTATTTTTGTTAAGCATAATATTTTAAAATGCAGTATACGCTTTAGTGCTGCTCTTGATGAACTGAGAGTATATAAACTAAATTTTAAAAAAACAAAAAATTGTATTATTCTCATTTATATGTATATTTTATTGATAACTAAAGAAAATTACCAAAACATGAAAAATTACTTAAAAGTCATGTAGACAAAAATTTTGATTATATTACCAATTAACATTTTACAATTGTGGCAAAGGAATGGCTGAGAATGTCGGTATCGACATCAAAGCCATAATTTTTTATTAAATATAGAATTTTTTTAATAAATACCAAAACACACTACCCACAAAAATCTGTAAGATACCCTTGGTGGTGTATATCCTGTTTAGAAGGAGGGGTATTTTTTCTTACTAATACTAATGTTGTCCTTCAGGGATTCCCATATTTTACACAGAATACCTAATGGTGCATTCCACACGGTAAGCTAGAGGGTGACAAGGGTTGAAAGTTCCATGAATTCATCACATCACATCCTGTTGGCCATGATACTATCCGGCCGTGGTCTAAATCTAGTTTCCAAAAAAAATATTGCTTATCTTAAAACAAAAATATCGTTTTTTTCCTTGTGAAAGACTTTTGCTTAATGTTTAGTTATTTTATTTAAAAAGAAATTATTACTTATAATATACTGAGACCTATGTTAAAAACGTAACTATGTACGTAAGCCTAACACTTAGATTTATTAGTTAGCATAACTGTATTACATAGTTGTTTGTATTTTGCTTACTGTTTTATGAGACATAATAGTTACTAACAACTTTAATAAAATGTACTATAATTTGCGTGTACTTTATCAGAATTTTCAAATAAATGTGTTATTTGCTTGAGATATTTCACTTACAAGGTAGGCATCATGGACAACAATAAAATAAAATAAATTTGTTTCCAAAATATAATAATATTACTGATATAACATAAGGCGTAACTTATATTAAAAATGAGTTTTACATTTGAAAGAAGATAAATAACTAATACATCAGTTTTATCCAATTAAATTAATCCTTTATTGTTCAGATGTAAAATTGTTCTGAGACTGGAGGACAATATAAGATATTTTATCATTTAATTTGATTTTGAAGTTTATTGTCATGCATATTGCATTATCACTTGCTAATAACGCCTTTTGATAATTTACGCTATCCGAAGACTTCAACGATTTGAAATATTTGGTTGTCATCTACTTGTTGGTAGGTATGAGAATAATGCATTGGATGAATCTCAATGATGACTGAATACTATTTAAATTAATTTTATAACTACATTATATGTTAAAGGCATTTAATTTTACTACAAAACTGAAAATATATACCACAAACGGATGTTCTATCAACTTACTACTCAGTTTAAATGCAGATTTTATAATTATTGAACAACAACTGAAATTACTAAATATACAACTGAAGAGTCCACAACTAAATTATCTACAACTGAAATATTAGATATTGATCTTTTTAATCAAAAAAATGTGATAGGTTTGTGATAATTAATAAAAAAGGTTATGTATTACATAATACATTTTTTTGGATAATTGAAAATAATAAATATGAAATCCCACTTCTTTTAACTGATTGGTTGCCATTTTTACCTAATTATTATAATAAAATCAATGGATTGTATCAAAGACCAAGAGGAGAAGTTGTGATAATTATTGATTCAATATTTTACATTTTTGATATAAATGATCTTCAACTGATAGCTAAATATAGTTTAAACCAAATTGGATTTAGGTATACTTCACAAATTAAATGTATTTTTAATATATATATACAGGAAAAACTTCTGTACTGTATGATGATTACTACGCAGAAATTGATGTAATTTTAGAGTAAAGAATAGAGGTTATTTTGTTGATAAATTTATTGGATTACCTAAAGGGATAACATCATGTTTTAGATGTACTGATGGTTTTTTATATTTCTTTAAAGATGAAAACATATATAAATATAGTGAGTTCAATGATGAATATACAAAAAACAATGTGCATACTTTATCAATAATAAACATACATTGTATAAAAGATACTATAAAAAATATTATAGAAATGTTAAAAAGTATGATTCGTTGCCTTTGTTCAACTCATTTGATTTGTTTATTATTAGAAACCAAAATAAATTAAATAACGAAGATTGGGAACATATTTCAGAAAGTACTAACTAAGTAGTGATATGAGATTATTTCAAAATAATATTAATCGAGAAAAATTGCTAGTTAAGAGATCATATTGATTTGTGAATATCAAGATTTAAGTGAATCATTCATAGAGATATTATTAATTGGGAACATCAGAATGTAACTTCAAGGTTTATTATCGATCATTCTTTAGAAATATCTAAAACAACTCTGAAGGTGAAATTGATTAATCATTTTTTCTTATAAATGGCAGACTTTGTTATAGAGCGAGAGGAGTATAAACACTTCTATCCATTATCTAATTTAAATTTAAATGACCTAAATAAAAAAACAGAATTTAATATTGACTTTGGTGATGGTTTTTTTCTTCAAAGTTTCAATTTTATATTTCAGGGAAAGTAAAAAACACAGATGGTTCTGATCATACAAAAAATAATATTAAACTTGTAGATAAGTTTGTTTCATTTTTATTTTCAAAAATAGAAGTTAAGAAACATAATAAACTTATAGATGAAGTTGAATATCCTGGAAAATTAAGTACAATTAAAGGAACAATAACTTATTCAAAAAATGAACAATTTAATAATGGATTTGAATCTAATTTTAATAAAACATTTTAAACAATTGGAAGTTTATCACATCTTGGTTCAGGATTTTTTGAAAATGTTAACTTTCCAGTTTACAAAGGTGGTTTCAATATAAGTTTTGTTAGATCTGAAGATAATGATGCAATTTATAGATGCAGAGATAAAAAAAGCTGATGGAACATATGATGATGCTACATTACCTCAGAATGCTAAAATAACTATTGAAGAGTTTTTTATTAGAGTACCAATAGTTGAGTATAAAACAACTAGTAAAGTTCAATTAATTAACGAGATTATTAAAAAGGAAAAATTTATTTTTAACTTTAACCATTGGCAGTGTATTGAAGTGAAAAATGTTGTTGGAAAAAATATAGTTTTGATATAACAAATATTTATAGAAATATTAATAATCCAAAGTTTACTATAATTGGTTTTCAAAAAGGAAGATTAAATGATCAATTGTTTGATATTTCAAAGTTTAATAGCATGTTTGTAAAAAATATTAGAGTAAAATTAAATGGATACTATTATACTGATGAGTTATTAAATTTGGATTTAATAATAATAAATTCAGAATTATGTATGAAATGTATCAAGATTATAAAAAGAGATATTATAATAATAATAATAGACCACTGTATGTAATTGATACAACAAAAACTCTAATATTTCTGGGTCTAAAAATTATATAATTGTTAATGTGGATTTTGATTATAATATTACAGCTACAAGTAAGACAAACTGTTATGTTGTGGTTGTATCTAAAAGAATATTGGAGTATAATGTAATTAAAAATGATATTAAAAAATTGATTAAATTTGTTTTAGAATTCTTTCATTACAAATCTGAAAAGAATTTAACAAAGTTGAAAATATTTATTTGAAACAAAGATTATAAAGAAAATGAATGTGCAATTATTAAATTTAAATAAAATATTAAAAGAATGTTGAATAAATTATTATATAGTTTAATATTTTTGTTTATTTTTTTAAATTTGTTTAGTTCTACAAAGAATTGTGATTAAAAAAAAAATTCAATGAATTTGGTTCTAAAATTAAATTATTATAAGTATTATACAAATTTTTTTAAAAATATTTAAGATAATTGAATGAAATTTGTTTAATTTAAATCATTTTTTGAAATGTTGGTTTTAAAAAAGTTAAAAAAATTAAAGTAAATTTAATGATTTTTAGTTTAATTTGTTGTTTTTTTTTTTTTTTTTTTTTTTTAATATTATAGATAATTTAGTGAAATTCGTTGAGTATTCATTGAAATTTTTAAATCTTAGTTTGTCTCCTAAAGTGGTCCAGAACCCCTATAATACTATCTACTTATATCAAAATCAACATAAAACTATAAGTTGACAATTTATGTGTTTTGACAAGATTTATAGTCTATTATAAAATGTGAGATTATTAAAAATATTGGGGCAATCATACGGGTGGTAACATGGGCTTGCATACAAATATATGGGTGTACATAAATGGTTCAGCAGTAACTATACATGATGAACCAAGAATCTAATGTTAAATTATTAATGCTTAATAGTATAAAAACGCGTTTGCTGAAGAGCTAGGCTTAACCATGACTGGGTTAAAATAAATTCTTAAATTTAACTTCACAAGCCCTGGAATGAGTTTTCCCAATAATGTATCCACAACCCCCATAAACTCTGATTATCCCTCCAAAATAATGTTCTAGATCCGCCATTGCACTCAGTGAGAACATATTTGTATATTTTTAAAGTATAAATTATATAGTTAGCATCACTAAGTAACATTTTAACTTTTTATAAATAGATACTCAATTTGTAACCAAGCATAATAAAGGTTAAAAAGGGTAATGAATGGTATTATTAGGTAATTTTTATAAATTTGTTTATAATAAAGAAAGTCATTATTTACTGTATTATTTCTTTTTATTTGTGTAAATGAATCCCAGCCACCAATAACTATATACTCGATTTATGTTCTGGGTACTTCCAAAATCATTTATGGGCTCAGCACCAATATTAACATCTTTTGGATGCTTCCCAGACTTTTGATTACTAAGTAGGAATTCTATGAGACAAAAATCATTCCTTGGATATGGGGAACCACATGTTTTATGTGAAGTAGTTGAGAGAATATATTCATTTTTTTTTATTCACAATTATTTCAACTGAATTTAATCATTCACAATTAAAATATTTAAAGATTCAAAGGATAAATTTTCTTCACATTAAAATAATATATATTTATATATATTAGAGTATATTATTTATTTTTTTATTCTTCACATATTTTAATGATTCTTCACCTTTTTGTAACAGGTTATCTAAATTTCGAGAGTTATTAATGAGTGTGGTATCATCTGCAAATAAAATCGAATTACAAGGAATATTAAAAGCAAAATCATTGTCAGCTATGACAAATAAAAAGGGGCCCATTACCAATCCTTGTGGCACCCCAATCACAACATTTTAAAAACTGGACTTGTTGTTGCCTTGCGAAACCATTTGTTTTCTATTGTTTAGATAGGATTTAAGTAATTTAAGTTCCTTATTTCTAATACCGTAGCTATAAAATTTATCAATCAAGAATGTATGGTTGAAACAATTAAAAGCTTTTGTTAAATCAATTAATAATGCAGATTATATCATGTGATCTCCAAACTTAATTAAAATACATTCAACCAAAGACTCTACTGCTTTTACTGTACTTCTCCCTGGAATAAAACCAAACTGCTCCCTAAAATAAAGGTTGTTAACTATGAAATACGAGATTGTTAATTGTAAAATTTAAAGATTTTATTAAGTATTGGAATTACGAAATTGGGCGATAACTTGAAGGATTTGTTTTATCCCCTTCTTGTAAATCGGCATAACTTTAGTCTCTTTTAATGCTGAGGGATAGATACCTTGTTTTAACATCATGTTATATAAATATGTTAGTGGCTCAACAATTACTGTAATGATAATCTTGAACATCTTTATTAGAAAGCCCATAGTAGTCTCCACTACTAGAGGCATTTAATTTGGAAACATATCTTAGTATATCAGAAGATTCAATTTTTTCCCACTTAAAAATTAAGTTATTCTCTACTTTCTTATGAGTAATATATTTATTCAATAATTCTTAAGCTCGGCTATCAGATAGACTATTATTCTTATTTATATCTAAATTACTGGCTAAAATTAAAAGGTAGTGCTAAAAAATTTTGAACCAATATGAATTTCTTGGTTTTTTTTTTAATTAAATTCAACTTTAATCATATCCCAAGCAGATTTACATTTGTTGTCATATTTTGCTACATTTTCATTTTCTAATTTTTTTACCTGAACCACTTTATTTTTAAAAAGTTTTTTGGCTCTTAAGTAATCTCTCTTATAGTCTAATTCATGATCAGTACCTTTGCTATTTTTGTATCTATCATATAATGCTAACTTGTATTCGTTTAAAAATTTTAAGTCTGGAGTAAACCATTTAATCTTTGGTTTTTATGCTTAGGCCTACTAGAAATTTTACTTCCCTAACTTTATAGCAATTTTCAAAAGAATTTGTCAATACAAATATAAAATAATTGTATGCATGCTCTATATTTGTAAAATTATCTAAAACATACCAGTTTGTTTCTGATGAATCATTTTTAAAATTGCAATATCACTTAAGTCTCTAACAGTTTTTGT
Source organism: Stictocephala bisonia (assembly GCA_035578905.1). Classification (NCBI taxonomy): domain Eukaryota; kingdom Metazoa; phylum Arthropoda; class Insecta; order Hemiptera; family Membracidae; genus Stictocephala; species Stictocephala bisonia. Next base: position 28,691 of record JAQJVL010001731.1, on the reverse strand, counting down.
AAGTTTATTATTTGCAGCGGTTTTTACTTGTATTATACAATCCAAAAAATTCTGCAAAAACACCTGAGTGATCAGATATATCGGGCTCTATTACCTGACAGTGAGTCTGACTTTTGTCAATAGTTGTCACGATATTATCTAGACAGGCCTCGCCTCTAGTTGGCTCTTCGCTCAACCAATATGTATTAAAAGATCTTAATAAATTTAAAAATAATTTAATATCTATATAAAAATCTGAAAAGATTACAAAGTGGTAGTTACCAAACCTTTTATTTAAAAATAGTAAAAAAATTCAAATAAACTTAAAAAATTAAAAATTAGAGTCTGGAGTATGGTACAGTGTTGAAATAATTACTTTAATCTCTGGCAAAGCAATATCTGTAACTTTAAAGACACCTTCAATGCAAAAAGACTCTAGATCAACAGTTTTAAATACAACAGTATCCCTAATGTAAATTGAACACCCAACACCTCTGGCAGAGGAGTTCTTTCTAGTATATATATTACCCAGAACAAAACCCTTAGGTACATACGAAAAACCCTCCTCCTCATGCAACCAATGCTTGTTAACAGTAAAAATATCACAGTTAAAATTATAGACAAAAATATCCATTAGAGAGTTTCCGTTCCAGGAGGTGGGGGCTCTGCATACTGCACATCACTATTGGTTAAAGAATCTGTAGGGGTGAGAGAAGAGTTGCTCATTTCTGGTATTGGATTCAACTCCTCAATCTGCTGATGGTTTCCATCAGGTCCTGTAGTTGATCTGTTTTCGCCCTGCATCGCTCTGAAGATTTGACCGGCCAGCCACCTCTGGTGTTGAGATGTAGACCATGATTTGTTTGAAATTGTCTGTCAGCTTTGCTCGATTCAATTAGGACTGTGTTTCTGTAGTTCTCACATAAGTTCTTTAAGGTAGCATTGTTTTTTTTTTTTTCTATCTCTTTGTTCACACATGACCGGAGAGCTAAGTCGTATTTTCTAGGAATCTACCAGATATACTTTGTTTTTTTTCACTAGGTCCAGCGTAGCTCTAATATTATCAATGTCCACCTGTGCCTCGTGTTTAGCAACATCGTTTGCACCACACTTAATAACTAAAGAATCTTTTTTAGAGGTAACTTCCTTATTTATAGTATCTTTATATAATATTGTCTTTGATGTTCCTTCGGGAGTAACAAATGCATAAGCTTCACTAGAGTTCAGGTGCTGATTTAAGTTCCATACCAAATCGCTGCTGGGACTATCTGCACACAATAATATTTTTCCTATGGTGTTTTTCTCTTCGTGGACATAACATAAAGTGTCGGTTAAATCGTCTACCCCTTCAGAATTATCTTCATGTGCTGCAAGACTTTGGAACCTGTTATTTGATAAACAGCCGATCATTTCAATCTTATTTGCACTAAATAAGTCACATTTTTTTGACGGGTGTTCAGGTTTTTGCCATAAGTCTTCACTATCTCCAATAGAAGTACTAGAGAGAGTCTGTTTGATGACAGAGAAACAAGCAAGACATTTATATTGATATTTTGTTGCCTCAGAAAACTTTTTTCTAATTCTGAGTAATCATTTTGTAACTTAGTTATAACAGTTTTCAAACTTTCATTTTCAACCTTGTACTGTTTTAATTCTTCCAATAAAATTTTAGTTTGAAAGTCAAGTCCACTATTACTGTCAGAGATACAGTTTTCAGTAGAATTTGAAGTCATATTTTTCTTTGTCAATTAAACTTTTCTACAAACTTATACATTTGTAAGTGCATTTAATTGATATTGTGTGTCCATGTACACTGTGGTATTTACAGATTTATCATTTTGATTAACACTTTGACTTAATTGATTGGAGCACATTCCATCTGACTTTGTACAAGTAGCTGTCTGCATGCTTGCAGTATTTATGCTGTTTGCCTATACGCTAGTGGACAAATTAGCAACTAGCAATTAGCAAGTGGTTCTTTTTTTGATCTTTTATTAGGTTACTTTGAATTGAGGTTTTAGGTTTTACCTCAAATAAAGATCAAGGCACTATTTGTGGATGTGTGAACATGTAACAAATTCTACTTAAAAACATAATCATGAAAAACAACAACAAAATAATCTAATTATGGAATATTTAAAATCATTTCAAAGTATCACAAATTAAAATAGTAATTTTTGTATATAACTGCATAATTTCTTCAATGAAACATACTTAAAGTTTGATAAAAAATTACACTAGCTAGTTCATGATAATAATTGATGTTAACTTATTAATAATTCTTACTTAATCATTAAATACGGCAAATTAAACAAGGTATAATTGTGTCAATTTACTAATCTTGAAGATTGTGATTACATTTTATAATTGGATACAGAGTTAGATTACATGCTCATTTCTGTAACCCTAATCTAGTTGACTTTGCTTTACTTGAGCGAATAATATTTTAATTGCTCCAGTAAGATTCACATCCATCTTCCTTTATTACAGTAATTATAATTCTGTAAGAAATTTACAATTTCAATTAAATTATTGTACAATAAAGAGTTATGGCTTTGATGCTAGCAGATTTACATATACAGTATTATGACAATGAGTCAACTTTCACAACAATTACATCTTTAAAAAATCATGTACAACAAATCTGTAACTGATACTTTTTTTAAACGGTTAATTCTTTACTGTAATTTTAATAGATTATTATATTTAATGTTGTCATGTAATTAGCGCAACCTGTTTGACAGCGTTGTTAATAAATAAATAAATTATAAACAAAATTCCATGGAAACACAAAAAGAAAATATATAGACTATAATGTGATTTAAAAGTGTTGCTTTCAGATATATTTATACAATTATATACACCTACTGTAGTCCATGATTACATTCTGGTTAAGATATGAATAATAAATCAATGTCAAAAATTAATTATCAGAATTAAGAAATTGTGTAGGTATCTTGTATGACCAACTGAAAGTCTTACTGAGGTAAACTCAGGTAAGGAGTCCTTAGCCATCAACAGCTAATGAAGTTGTGTTGGATGCATAACCCAGAACTCAATTTCGGGGGATGTCCAATCAGGGGTTTTGAGCAGGGTTAGCAGGCGAGAGGGGGTGAGACAAGTTAAGGGGCACATGTGTAACGTCACTGGCCTTATTCACCATTCTCAGAAATGCAACAACTATTAATTTAATATTGTATGATCGTCTTTACGTCTCTAATGTTTTATTAAAACATTAAATTATAATAAAATCTATACCATGTAAACTGAGTAATCGTTTTATTGTAATGTATAGTGAATTCTATGCGGTAAAGACGTTGTAACTGAAAATAAGCATAAAATCCTTTCTGGACTAAACTTACAACGAAACAGGCCCGGGGGAATTAAATGGTAAATTTCCGTTAAAATCATATTTACTAAATTTGTAAATAACGAAGAATTGTCAACTTCGCCTTTCTTTACTGTCAACAATTCTCGTATTCTAACTTTTTTACATAATTAATTTTACGATTGTTTCCTCTCAAAAGTTCACTGTACTATATACAGTAAAATTACGACTATCCGAGGCCCGATTAACCGAGCCTCCAGGTTAACCGAGCTAGTCATCAGACGATGAAAAATAAACATAAATTCAAATTCTTTATTGCCACATAACATTTACAATATACAGATGTAATCTGAAGTAAACAGGTGGTTTGTCAGCAATAAAACTAAGGTCTAAACTTATAGTATATAAATAAAATAGAACTAACGTAATTTAATGCAATGCAACATTCTCATCTTCCAAAAATTCATTTATTGAATAATAATTTTTTTTAGAAAAAATGCTTTTAGACTGTTTTTAAAAATTTTTATATCTGGAACATGTGAAAGAGAGCTTATTCTAAAATTTTATACCCATATAATATGGTGTTTTTTTCAAAAATAGTAAGTTTATGTTGAGGAAACTGCAACAGCTTATCCTTGTTTCTTGTTTGGTGGCCATGATTTAGACTATTGTTAATATGAAAATTCAAATTTTTAAAACTGAATAGTAAAACTTCATACATAAAGCTTCATACATAAAGCTTACCTTACTGTTTCACTTGAAAATGAGAATGTTAACCAACAAGCCCTCCCTCTTACAAGCCCAGTGACTGAACAACTTTCACCATCGATCTGCAGTGGGGATCCAGAGATTGCACTGATTGCTGAGTCCCAAGCTACCACCCCTCCAGTGCTGTCAAACCCAGTTACTGAACAACTTTCACCATCGATCTGCAGTGGGGATCCAGAGATTGCACTGATTGCTGAGTCCCAAGCTACCACCCCTCCAGTGTTGTCAAGCCCAGTGATAGTGAGGTCAATGAAAAAGCAGAGCAGTGTTGATGTGTCTGTGGCTGGTGACAAGGTTTGTCTTTCAAAGAATGTGGATAGTATAGTTAGTGATGTAAATAGTATAGTCAACAATGAAAATAGTTTAGTTATTGATGTAAGTTCAGACACAGGTTTAAACTAAGGCAATCAGACAAAGACATAGTTACTGCTGGTTTCGATGACATAATGAAAAGAGGATCTAATTTTATAACTCAATCGAAAGTCAATAAAACAAAAATAACTATTTTACATCAGAACATTCAGCACTTACCGTCTAGAATAAATATATTATCGGTTGAACTGATGGATATAAACCCTGACTTAGTCGTGCTCACAGAGCATAAAATGACTGATTCTGAAATCGAGCGCCTTAATATTAAAAACTTTAAAGTTGGAACTTTTTATGCCCGTAAATCATCAAAAGGAGGAGGTGTATTAATACTTGCCAATACCTCCAGTAATATCAAGATAAAGACAGTTATTTTACCGGCCATCAGCTCCTTAACAAAAGAAAAAGAATTTGAATTTTGTTTGAGTAAAATTAAATTTGGGAGCTACTCATTTGTTTTGGCGGGGGTGTATCGATCACCTCAATCATGCCTTGAAAACTCTTTCTTAGATAAATTTGATTCAGCCTTGGATATTCTTAATAAAAAATATAAACATATTGTGATAACCGGAGATGTTAACATCGATGCTCTGGTAACATCACCTTGCCAAATTAGATTAATGAATATTTTATCTTCTCATAATATGTCTGCTCTGATTGACTTTCCCACAAGGGTTTGTAAAACAAAAGGTAGTGCCATAGATAACTTTTTCACTAATATAAATCAATCAAATGTCATGGTTACAGGCTTGATTAATAATCTGTCTGATCATGATGCTCAAGTTTTACAGCTATCTACTAATAACTTTATTAATAACAATACTTGTCTTAATAAAAATAGTACTACTTATACTAGAAAATATACCAGTGACAATATTGAGCTTTTTTATAAAAAAATAGAAAAAGAAAATTGGATCAACGTTTTTATGTCTCCTGTTGATGATAAATTTAATGTGTTTTTTAGTACATTTAAATTTTATTTTGATTTATGTTTTCCTATAGTTAGAAGTCGTATAAAAATGTATAATGATAACTGGATAACAAAAGATATTATTGAAAGAAGGAAAGATATGGTGGAGTTAAGTAAGTCAACAAGAACATGTAAAGATGCAAATTTGAAAGATAGTTTGAATAGTCTAACAAAAGATTACAAGCAAGTAATTTTAAATACTAAACAAAGTTACTTTGATAATTTAATTAATAAATCGAGGAATATTCCTAGAACTACCTGGAAAATTATTAATAATGAGGTTGGCAATAAAAACAAAAAAGATGATAATATTATAAATAATTTAGGAAAAAATGGTGATGACCCTAGTACTGTATGTGAAAATATAAATGATTATTTTACTAATGTAGTTAAGACGAATATATTACCAAAGGTATTGGCTAAGAAATTTCATAGTTTGACTTTGCCATCAACGACCAGAAACGTTCAAAACAATGATACCTATTTTTCACTAAATACAATTAGCTATGAGGAATTGGATAAAATTATTATGACTTTTGATAATAAATTCTCCAGTGGTTGGGATGAAGTACCCATGCCAATAATTAAGCATGCCCGTCAATATCTTCTGAATCCATTACTTCATGTCATAAATTCTGCTTTAATTACAGGCATATATCCTGAAAAATTAAAAATTTCTAAAGTTAAGCCCTTTTTTAAAAATGGAGACCCTAAGGAAATAGCTAACTACAGGCAATTGTCATTAATTTCTTCTTTTTCAAAAATTTACGAGAGAGTCATATCTCTACAGTTCACTAGTTATCTAGAAAAAAACAATATACTAGATGACCAACAATTTGGTTTCAGGGCAGGGAAATCAGTAGTTAGTGCAGGTATTGACTTCATTGAATCTGTAATTGATTCTATGGACTCCAAACTCTCAGTAGTGGGTGTATTTATGGATATGGCTAAAGCCTTTGATAGTGTCTCTCATGACATTCTATTAAATAAATTGTCAATATTAGGAGTTAGAAACACAGGCTTGTGATTATTTGAATCATATTTAGTTGGTAGGAAGCAATATGTAGAAATACAATATTTAAATAAATACAATTGTATGACAGCAGCTAAATCCAAATTAAATTTAATTAAATATGGTGTACCACAGGGGACCATTTTAGGACCAGTCCTATTTTTAGCGTATTTAACAGGATTGCCTGCAGTTGTCGACACCCCTAATAAAATTAGCCTATACGCTGATGACTTAAACTTTAAATTTGTAGGTAAATAATCATCTCAAGAGATTGAAATAAACACATATACAAATCTTTCAATAGTTTCCCAATATTTGCAAAATTTTAATCTTCTTCCTAATCCATTAAAAACTAAATTTATGACTTTTTTACCATCTAATACAACCTCTAATAGAGATCTTAATATTTTTATGAGTAATGACAGACTGGAAGAAGTAAGCACAGTTAGGTTTTTAGGCTTAAATATCGACAATCAGCTAAATTGGAATGATCATATTAACCAAGTTTGTTTTAAAATTTCTTCAGGACTATATGCTCTGAGACAAACGGCCAAATTTAGCAGTCTAAAAACTCTTAAACAGATTTATTTTGCATTAATTGAATCACATATATCCTTTGGATTGTGTTTGTATGGTGCAACTACAAACAATAACTTGAACAGAATACTTGTTCTACAAAAAAAAGCAATTAGAGTCATTCTTAAGTTACAACATCAAGATTCGGTCAAAGAACACTTTAAATCATTAGGCTTCTTAACCATCTATGCACTGTATATCTACAGCTAGTAATCCATATCAAAATCAATTTTGAACAACTACCCAAATTAGGTTCCACCCACGAATATAATACTAGACACAGACATCAACCGATTTTTAATAGTCATAGATTAGAATTATATTCCAAAAAACCAAGTTATTCAGGTATTAGATTTTTTAATCATTTACCTTTGGAAATTAAACAGATTGCCAACCTCACTACTTTTAAGAATAAGATGAAAACATATTTAATAGACAAATCAATCTATAATTTTGACGAATTTTTTGATTAGTTAGCCTATTTTAGTTTAATATGTGATTCAGTTTATAGCTTTTGATTTGTTGGTTTAATCTCATGGTTAATTGTAGATTTGGAGGGTTTTTTGTTTATATTGTTACACATATAAGAAAATATGTATATCCTTGATTTATTGACACCATTCATGTACACTTGTACTATCATGAATAAAGAGATTTTGACTATTGACTATTAATAAACAGAAAACTATAGTGCGACATATCATATAATCGCTTGACAAGTAATCTGTGTTTCTATTGGCTGTTGGTGCTAGGTTAAGGCACTGCGGGACTGCCACGAACGTATTTATGATATTGTACCCTACTATAGGAATTTTTCCCACCCAAATTCATTCATTTATGACACATCTCCACCTGACACCATCGTCTTAGTCGACTCTGTGTGGTTGATTAGTGTGTTGGCTTTCGTCATTTTAGAATACAGTATTGAAAATATTATCGCAATTTATTGTTGTTACTGTTATTGTTAAATATTTTATTCAAGTGTTTTGATATGTGGTAAATGTTTGACAGTTGCTTATCTTGTAACAAAATTGAAATGATTGAATCAAGCAGTATTTTCATCACCAATGTGTACGACGAATGTGGTATTTATACAATAACTTTGTTCCGTTAAAATGATGAATGGTTCCCTGCACTATTAAGAAAGTACTGCAGATTGCACTAAACGACTGGATAAATACGATAATTTCGTTCGGTAATCGGACTGAATGGTTTCCTGCACTTAAAATCGATATGCGAATACTAGATAGATGAAATACGAAAGGTAGGGTGAGACAATGATTTTTGATAATTGGAGATCAGATAACACGAATGAAGGAATACTCTGCTTTCGTTGTCAACAAATGTAACGTTAGAGGAAATTGCCCATCCACAATGCTGCCTATAGACATTGTATTAGATTTTTACTATTAAATTCTACTATTGTAGTTTTGTACCAACAGTTGTAGAGTTTTAAAATGGAATACTTATTCCCAACTTCCTGTCATCCTGCAATAGTACAACTTTTAAAAGACATAACCTGATGTTCCTACTTTTTTCAGGACTGTAACTACATGTACACTATTTCGCATTTGTTCTTGTAATAAACTAGTTTTGTACTTTTTCATGACTTTTACATTATTTTTATCATAACCTCCATATTATCCGAGTTTTTACATATTCGAGGTGGTCTCGGTCCCAATTACCTCGGATAACCGAGAGTCTACTGTAACTGAATTATTACTAAAATGTTGCATGGTTTTAAATTCTTCATAAAATACATATTGAAATGACATTAGTTCCATTATCATTAAATATTTAATAAAGTCATACAGACGAAATCGCTCGGGATTAAATTAGCAGTTCTGTCTGAAAACAATAACGTTACAGCATTACAGCACGTTCGCTTCGCTCGCTCAAAAAAGGTTGAAAATGTTTTTCATCCCCTTGGGTACGTCCCTGGTTGGATGGCCATTGGTTGCTAAGGACAGCAGGCTCTAAGTCTGAAATCCCCATTGACAGTCATTATTTAACATATTGAAACATTCATCCATAAGTCTAAAGGCGTGGTGAAACAACAAATTGTTTGAAAAGAATTATTTTGTGCTTCTAAAGATATCTTTAAAAAGATATAGACAATTGGTTAGAAAGGATAATCTCAGCTACACCTTTGATTTTATAGGCAACTAAAACGTACTTTCTTACATCAAACAAACAGTGTATAGCAAGAAATCTGTGAGATCTACTGGGGACCTTTTTGTGATAGTGCAAAATATAAATAAATTAAATTAGAGGCCTCAGAATTTACGAATAGAAACAGTTCAGTGTTAGTTTTATTTTACCCATGTACAATGCTAGATGTACTGATATAAATATAAGTTGTATATATATATATATATATATATATATTAAAGTATTGCTATAAACATTAACATATTATAGAGTATTATAATATATTAATCATCACACACACGCGTGCACACACACACACACATACAGGATGGAAAAAAAATATAGAAACTCTTTCACAACAACGTTATTTTTTTCCATAGATAATTTAAAATTTATTTTTTTTAACATTGTGTTCCATAAAGTATAGTTTCTGATTAGAATAATTTACTTGAAACTATTAAATAGTGAAGAAATAATATTGTTCAAATTAGTTACTTTGAAATCCAAATGACCGCTACTCTGGAAAGGATAAACCTTTTGAAGTCCAGTTTGCGGCAATTAATTTATCTTGAATAGACCTTTCATTGAAACCAAACTCGACCTAAGTTTACATTGAAGATTTTCGTTCAACTCCTCGTGGGCCATCCCCCTGAAAAGATGAAATGTTGCTAATGGTGTCAAAAAGAGTGTTCTTTGTAACCATAATGATGTAAAAGATGTATTTTACAATGGAAAAGTTGTGAAAGCGTTTCCATATTTTTTTTCTACCCTGTGTGTGTGTATATACAGGGTGTCCCAAAAGTCGACGTCCAAACTTCACAGGCTTGTTATATGGATCATTTCCAACAAAAAATGTCCTTTATATATTTATCGTATTGTAAGTAGTTACCGAGCTATTGACTTTTTAAATATTTTTAAAAATATGTGTATTGCAACAGAAAAAAATCATTTTTATGCTAGAAATAATGCACACAGAGCCTTAAAACTTTTACAATATAATTTTAATCAGTATATTTGCATAATTATACAGTTTTAAGGCTTTTCGGGATGTTAAAAACATAAATTTATAGTGTTTAAACTTTATTTTTTTAACTTATAACAAAGTTACTACTATATTCAAACAGTGACTGCAAATGTATTTTTAACCTAAGCTAATGCCCAAATATCTTAAAAACTTCCCTAATTAATGCAGAATTAAAAAATACTAACATATTAACAAATTCGTTAACTTCTTTAGAGAATTGGTGAATTTTTCAAATTAAGTACACGTTTTTGCGGGCTGGCCACTATTGTCCACTCTCGCGTTGCGACGCTTCTTTGCGGAAGTTTTATGCATGGACAAAGCTAACAAGTCATTTCAAAAAGGCTAGAGCAATAATGTAACTGCTATTTAAACACACATTTTGTGCTGACATTATAATTTTATGAAGTAAACAATTGTTAAACCCTTTACATTGATTTATTAAACTTGTTTAGTCTCCTGAAGTACATTACAAATAATCCCACTAATATCAGGGCCCAACAAACAAAATCAGCTATTAATAACACACAAAACAAATCAGCTGTTGTTGGATTAGATGTTTTATTGTTGACCAGATGGGTATTAATAAATATTGAATATTTTTTATTTGGATATCAATTGGTTTTATAATTATGCAATGGGTATCAGTGCAATATTGAAATTTTTCACTAACGGCCTTTTGTGTGTTGTTTGCTGAAATAATCTATTTTTTTATTTCACGTTTGTTTTTTAAGTGTTTCAGTTTGTATTATGACATGTGTTACACTGTTAGGGTATTCTCCTATGAGGAATATTATTAAAGATGTGCATTTTTGTATGTCTTTGTAACGGAAATGCCCATACTGTTGTAAGGGAATATAAAGTTAGGTATCTTAACAGAGAACGATTTCCTGATCATTTAGTATTTCTGTATCTGCATAGGTCTTATCAGGAGGATAAGATTCCCGGACATTCTGAGAGGTTAGACAGAACCCATATTAACAATAATTATGATGAAATAATTGTAAATATGATAGAAGAAGATACAACTACAAGTGCCCGTCGTATATCGAGACAGACTGCCATACCAAGTTCATCAGTTCACCGGAGCCTTAAAAGTTACCAGTTGTATCCTTATCTTTTGCAGCGAGTTCAATCTCTTCTATCCACAGATCATGCTAGAAGAGCGCGCTTTTGTAGGGAGATACTTAGAAGAAATTAAGTTCATCCTGGGGTTTTAAATAACATTTTGTGCACTGACGAAAGTTTTGTCAAAAGAACAAGAATTTACAATGATCACAACACACATTATTGTCATATGAAAACCCTAAAGTAATAAGAAATGATCACTTTCAGCACTAGTTTGGGATAAGCATGTGGGCTGGTATCGTTAAAGGCAAATTAGTTGGGCCATTTGAGTTTCCAGGTAGACTCAATGGAGCAAATTATTTTAACTTTCTGTAAAACAACCTTAGAGAAATCCTTGATGATGTTACATTTGGCATAGCCTACGTGAAAATATTTGGTTTCAATGTGATGGCACTCAAGCACATTATTCTCATGAAGTTAGGCTCTATCTAAATGCCGAATTCCAAAATTGCTGGATTGGAAAACGAGGAACCATAGAATGGCCGCCCAGATCATCTGATCTAAACTCCAAGGATTTATTTTTGTGGGGATACTACAAGGAATTGGTGATTTCTTCTGATTCCCATACACAAGATGAACTAAGACAATGATTAACAGTTACCAACACAATTAAGAATAAAAAACAATCCTTTCATTCTCTAAGGAGAAATTGTCGTCGCTGTCAGCTTTGTATCAGGGAAGATCGGAATTTTGAACTTTTATTGTAATAGGTATATTTAAAAAAATGGTACTGTAATTTATTTAATCTATTTCCTTATTGCTTTGTTTGCTTGTAACAAATAATTTTACTTAAAAATTTACCAACTTTAATGTTACTGTATTAAACTAAATATTTATAAAATTATTTACTTAATAAAATTATAATGTTAGCACAAAATGTGTGTTTAAATAGCAGTTACATTATTGCTCTAGCCTTTTTGAAATGACTTGTTAGCTTTGTCCATGCATAAAACTTCCGCAAAGAAGCGCCGCAACGCGAGAGTGGACAATAGTGGCCAGCCCGCAAAAACGTGTACTTAATTTGAAAAATTCACCAATTCTCTAAAGAAGTTAACGAATTTGTTAATCTGTTAGTATTTTTTAATTCTGCATTAATTAGGGAAGTTTTTAAGATATTTGGGCATTAGCTTAGGTTAAAAATACATTTGCAGTCACTGTTTGAATATAGTAGTAACTTTGTTTTAAGTTAAAAAAATAAAGTTTAAACACTATAAATTTATGTTTTTAACATCCCGAAAAGCCTTAAAACTGTATAATTATGCAAATATACTAATTAAAATTATATTGTAAAAGTTTTAAGGCTCTGTGTGCATTATTTCTAGCATAAAAATGATTTTTTTCTGTTGCAATACACATATTTTTAAACATATTAAAAAAGTCAATAGCTCGGTAACTATTAATAATACGATAAATATATAAAGGACATTTTTTGTTGGAAATGATCCATATAACAAGCCTGTGAAGTTTGGACGTCGACTTTTGGGACACCCTGTATATATTTATGCATAGTTATAAACAATAATGTTCAGTGAAAAGTATTTTCAAATACTTTTATAGTATTCCAAACAATAATACTATAAACACTTGGATTTTCCGACAATTTTTCAAATTTACAATGCTGACTTCATACAACTACTAGCCTGTCTACCTATTTATAAATATTTTGTAAATTTTATAAAATATACAAAATTAAATCAAACAGGAACTTGAGTAGATATATTTCACCAAAACTGCTTTTAGATTATATTTTAAATTACACATATAGGATAAAGAATTTGTAATGAAAAATATTTTTTAAAGTATATATTTGTTTACTATAAACAGAAATATCATTTGGACAATCCTGACCTGTCTCATAGTACGTTACATGACTTTTAATACACAAACAAAATAGAATAGTTTAACTATATACAAATTAAACATTCTATTCCCTTGCAAATTTAGTACTTACTGGCAGCGTCCTTACTTGCACATTTTATGTGCAATCAAAATAATTCATAAAATAGTTTGTTGTATCTATGCATACAATTTAAAATCAGAATTATAAGCTTGCTAAAATAATAATGATATTATACATATATTAAAATATTACTAGAAAAACAAATACACTATTATACAAAACCGAATTCATTTATTGAAAAAATATTAATAAAAGATTAAAAAATCTGGACCTACAATCTCATAACAATAATATGAACTATACAACAGTACCTTGAACGAATAAAAATAAGTTAATTGCACAATTCTGTTGGAACCTCAATATATCCAAGATCCACAAATATTCCTCCTCCCAAGATACTACAGCTTATCAGAATGTTCTAGACATAGCACCCAACTAAATACTTCAGTTCTGTCACTATTGGAATGCTGTTTTATTGTAAGCCTATGCTATCTTTTGCTTTATACATAAAGGGCCAAAGGGCCATACATGTACTTAATTTATGAGATAAACCCTGTCAATAATTACTAAACTAGGCCTACAATTTTTGTGTAACCACTCAATGGTTCTTAATAAGTTTTCTTAGAAGTCCATTAAGTTCTTCATGGACATGTTGATATGTGCTAGTACATTATCTAAATTCTTAATTTATAAACTAAATATTGTAAACTACAAATTGGTTAAAGAACACTTTGTAGAGTAAAATATATTACATTTTTATAGTTTTTTAGTCAGCACATTAATTTTACATTACATTTAGCCATTTTACATTAGTTAGGCAAAAAATTCAATACAAGTGAACGTCACATAACAGAAACATAATATAATATTTTTTGTATACATGTACAATTGTATATTGTACAACAAAATGTACACATAATATGATGATCGATTTTGGTCACCTTCCTCAGACCAGAGGGATTCACAACACAAACATTCCTATTTCCCTTAGTTTCGCATCAGTTAAATTGTTTCAACTAATGAAAAGAAACTGATGCGGTTACTTTTAGCCATCCCTAATATGTATTATATAATAAAAGTATTTTTTTTAGTTTATTTTAATTTTTCTTTTGTTATTTTTATATTATTGTCATTTTTGAAGGAGTATATTTGTTTGATAGTTAGGTGGAAGAGGAGTTAATAGTCCGAATAAAATAACTTTGGTACCGGCAGACCGGCCACACGCTGCTAGTCTGAAATGACAAAACTTTGAGTTTTAATTTGCTGTCAAACTTAAAATAAGTAAGCAATTATTTTCAAACTAATTGTTTAGTGTCCAACATGTTATATTCTTTAAGAAAAATTATGCTGGAGATTTTGCTTAAACTAATTTGCTTTTTATTGTGATAATTGTGTTTAAGAACACGTTTCTATGAGTGAAATTGTGTGTGAGTCGTCTTTAACCTGTCACTGTAGCAAGAATAATAATAATAAAATAATTTCTTCTGGAAGTTCGATTCATTGTGATTAGTTTGGTATAATACTCATTTAATAATTCAAACAAGTTAATGAGAAATAAATTTTTTTGTAAACCCTTGCAAACTCGGTAACGACAAACGCTAGACAACATTTCTTTATACCTAAATTAATTGTATTTTTAAGTGACACTAAAATCGTACTCTCGTATTAAATAAAATATTCTTGAACTAGAAAGAAAGATTCAGTAGTTTTCAAAACTAGATTGTCAACAAGGCGGCAGTGATACCACTCGTGCATTGTATAGTCACTGGCTCAGTTCTGGCCTCTTCCATTGCAAACACAAGGCCTTCTTGTCTATTAGAATGTTAACTAAAATTTGAAAGGGCCTAAAAATTAGAATTGCACTAAACACTGATAATTATATATATATATATATACACTGAATCCTATAACATTATTGTCACATCTAAATAAAAAAAACATCTAATACATCTAATATCACTAAAACTAAATTACTGTAATAAAAATAAACTGGTGATTAAACTATACCAAGCACTGTTAAATCGAACGAGGCTTTAAAATTTGTGTGTTCACAAAACAAGGTAGAATACCTTGAGCCTAATTATGTCATACCCTCCAGGGGATATGGGAGAGATGGAATCCACCTCAATAATCTTGGATCGCTAACGCTTGCTCAAGCTATAAATGACAAGCTTAACAACAGTAACAAACATACAGGAGCCAACAAATCACTCTCTCACACTAACCGGCAAACATGACTGATACAGAATGACAGGACATAGGCCTACAATAACAACCCATAATAACACCAGACCCTTCAAAAAAAAAATCAAGTAACTCGCAACATCTAACATTTTTACACCTTAACATCCGAGGCATACAAAACAAAACACACCAGCTTGCAATGGAAATTAATCAAACAAACCCTTACTTGATCCTCTTGAATGAACATCATGTTACTTCAAATGACACAAAACAAACTTCAATCTCAGACTACAGACAAATTACTTTATTCTCAAGCATATTACATGAAAAAGGAGGAGTAGCAGACTATATAAAAAAAGATTTAAATTTAGAACTGAACATTATTGATATTTCTGAATACGTAGAAGAAATGATCTTTGAACCCATCTGTTTTGAAATAATGCAAAAAAAACCCCACTCATTGTAATTAGCATTTACAGACCCCCAACTGGATCAAAGCAACTATTTTACAATAACATAAATAAGACATTAGAAACCTTTTCAACTAAGAAACGTTACAAAATATTAGTACTAGGAGACATAAACATAAATATAAACAACCATGACAGTAACATCAGGAACATTAATAACTTGATGAAACAACATCTCCTAACGCTACTAGAAACCCCTCCTACAAGAATCACACCAGAAACTGTTACAACAATTGACCATTGCTACACTAACTGTAAATTTTCATACGTCTCTCTTTTCAAAACTACCATGTCGGACCATTTTGGTATAATTGTGACTACAGAACTTCCACAAAACACCAACTTAGGTAAATCTCTTAAAATAAAATCTAGAAAACTACACAAAGAAAACTTGGACAACTTTAAAGCCCTTCTATCGCAAAAAGTGTGGGATGATGTCTTCCATGAAAAAACACAGAAATTAAATACAATTTCATCAAAACTCTCACAGACTGTTAAAATACTAGCTGCCCACTAAAAACTATAACCAGAAACAACAAGAATAAATCAATAACATATGAAATGAGCTATGAGACAGTAAAACTAAAAAAAAGAGCTCCTCACAATACAAGACCATTACTACTCTACAAATTCGAAAACAATAAACAAATCTTCAATAAAACAAAAAAGGCCTACGATTTACAAATAAAACTTGACAAACAGGATAAATTTTAAAAAATTCTAATCTAAATCCAGTAACCCAAGTAAAACAGTTCGGAACATCATAAATCAAGAAAGAAATGCTGAAAACAACAACATAAACAAATAATAATATCAAAAGAAAATAACTTAACATTAAACAATCCGTCCAAAGTTGCAAATATTTTAAACAGCTATTTCATAAACATTGGAGTACAATTCAATCAAAATACACCACTTAGCAATCATCAAACAACTCATCAAATTGTTACACTTAAATCATACCTACCTGTATATAGATTTCAGTTAATAAAGGAAATAACAACATTAAAACCAAAAACATTCATCTCGCCATGATGGCATATCAAATAAATTAATAAAAGACTGCTAATATGAAATCATCAACCCATTATTAGACATAATAAACTCATCCCTTTTACATAGCATAGTACCCACACAGATGAAGACAGCCATAATAAGGCCTAAATTTAAGAAAGGCAACAAGAGCCTAAAAGAAAACTACCGTCCAATTTCAATCTTGCCATCTTTCTCTAAGCTTCTAGAAAAGATTGTATACAACATCTTAATTGAACATCTTAATCACATTAACTATTTCCATCCCAACGAACAAGGCTTCATCAAAGGCAAAAACACAACAACAGCTATTATACAACTAGTTAACAAAATCCTTACCGAATGGGAAAACATAAACAAAGTGGTGGGAATTTTCATCGATTTACAAGAAGCCTTTGAGTGTATAGACTGGGAAATTTTTATTTATAAAATTTGTCTCATTCAAACAAAGGATAAAAAAGCACCATTGTAATTTTTGTGGGAGGGTTGAGATTACTATACTTGGTACGTTTCAGTATTAAAAACTGCTGTGTTATTAATTACAGGAAAGAGATAAAGTGGGCTTAGCAGAAACTAATCAATTTGTTTCTTGATTTATTAATTGATTCTTGCCACATTTAACAAGTTACAAATTATTTAATAAAGTATTTTGAGGAACATAAATAAAAACAAACCTTTAAAGCTAACCAATATTATGTATTTCCTACACCCCACTCAAATTTTGACATTTTTATTGCCAGTGCGTAGAATCAGGTCTATAATTTCTGGAAAGATAGTTGATATCCTGGGAATAGCTTTTTTTGTAATAAGATTGAAAACTTACTTTTAAGCAAATATTTTCACTATATTCCCGTTATTTAGAGTAATTCTTTTAAACACTTTCTTTTAATTTTGAGGTGTTTTAAATAAATAAATAAGGTCTTTATTTTAGAGCGGTTTTCAACAAACAATGCTGATTTACAAAACAAGTTAATTATTTAAAAAATTAAAATCTAATTTTAGTTATTCATAATTAAAACATAAAGTTATGTTATACAGTACAGTTATATATGGATATATCAGCTCGTATTATACATTAAATATTTATATACATTGTTTTTATATGTAGTTTCAGATACACCCTGGCCTGTTATGCTGGAGGAAAATTCATTAAATAATTTGGGAGCAAAGAACGCAAATCTTTTTCTTTCAAATTCATGGCAAACGTGAGGCATCTCCAAAACTTGATCCTGTCTAGTGCTGCGAGATCGGATTTGAGACCTGTTTTTTAGTTTTTCCCTCTAATATCCCAGCCTGCCAGTGGTAAAGATTCTATAAACTAGGCATGAGGAGCGCAGAGTACAGGTATCAGTCACAGTCAGCAAACCCAGCCTCCGAAACATGGTTAAACCTTCTTAGTCCACATACATACCTGACACACATATTTTACACTCTCTGTAATTTGTCTAAATCCCCTTTACACACAATATTGCCATACACAGTGAGGCAGTAATCGGTCACAGAGGGCACAAGAGCCTGGACAAGGTGAAGCTTGGTCTCTTTAGGAAAGAGACCAAGCATCACAGACCAATCATGGACAATGCTTAGTTCAAAATGGATACAGCAGTGTCAGCTCTTCCGGCATCATATGAAACACAAAGTTGAGCATCATCGGCGTATGAATACAAGCGACTATTTTGTAAGTGAACTATTTTTTACACTGAACATTAATTTGTGAACTATTTTGTTCTATGATGCTGCTTTCTTGAGATTACACATAAAGACTACTTTGGTAACAAATCCTCTATAGCAGCCATATGTTTGACTAAAATAAAAGCAACGACTAACCACAAAATATGAATCTTCCCAAGAAAGCCACCCAGCAGCAGGACATCTGGAAAGAGGCACATGCAGGGCTAAAATAGGTTGTGTTAATTTTAATTAATTCAAGTTTCTATTTTAAAGAGAAACATTTTTAAAGAAAACTATTTACATATTTGTGTTCAGAGTAAAATTGACATAAATAAAAATTGTTGTGAATAAAAATTATGGAAAACAAAGCTTTCCTTCAAAACAAGTCCCCTATAAATATAAGCTCATTTTTTACCACTTACAATAATGACATAGTTTCAGATGGGTCTAGAGAGTGCATTATTACTATAACTTGAAAATGTATCAAGCAAGATAGATATAGGTAGTGAAAGTTATAAATGAATATATTTTAGTAGGCCCTACAACACAAAATATTCTTGATCTTGTCAATCATTGTGATAACCTTGATGATACTAACTTAGCTAAGCAGTAATTATTTTAAATAGAGTTAATTGAAGCTAACCAATAAAAATAGTTCTTGAATATTTCAACATAACGATAATTTACTTGTATTCCTCAAACTCTTCATATCCAGTATAATGAAAATTACACTTAAAATTAAATAAATTGTTATAATCATAACATAGAAGCAGAACACAAATCTCAAACATCACACAAATTGACTGATATATTGAAAGGCAGTGACCGTCAGCTAACTGTCAAATGTTTTTACCTTGAAGTAAGGATTTTCATAGATGTGATTGGTGAATTTTTTTCGTTGCTTTCTTGAAACAGGACATGCATCGATATATAGCATCGATTCTTCACAGGTACCATACTTTAAAGTATTTAAGTTATGGTCGTTTTATTTTTTACTGAATTTGGATGTATTTTACATTTTCATTTAGTAAAAGAGTATATTTTCACTATATTTATAGTAAACAGTTAGAAAATATCAGCAAATTCGACAACTTTTAGTATATTTTAGGCTATTTTATATTTCTTCTCGTGGTGCCATTTTTAATACTAATAAAGAAGTACAATATTAGATTATAGTCTACTGAAGACATAGGTTTCATACATTATGCAGTACTTGATTTCTATAAAAATATATTAATTAGTAACAAAGTGTTTTAGTAATATACATTAATACAATTTTTGTATATTTACCTTAGCATATTTAATCAAAGTCGTGTATTTGTAAACAGAAAACTCTTAATACTTGAACTTTCATTTTATTGAAATACAAAAACAATGCTCTTACTTTACATAAAATAATATACATTTGCGATATCTTTTAAGTATCTACAAATATTAATTCCAAGGTACCAATTTGGGAGGACCAAAGTTAGAAATATTTTTATTTCATTTTTCTCAAAATAAAAAACCGTAAAATCGTAATTTAAAACACTGTTTTTAAAAATATAGCACATATTTGGAAAGAAGAACTATTCACGGCATAAATTTCATGCATATTTAGTTTTTTCGAATACTGTTAAACATTTAAAAATTTATAAAGTTAATAATGTATGGCTGTCTGATACATGGCATGTCAATAATTAGGCTCAATAATTAGGCTTTGGCTAATCTTTTTTGTCGTAGGGCATCTATAATAAGATAGTTAAAATGTACACCTATTACCACCGGACGTATATAAAATATTGTAGTTCAAAATGCTCTCTAGTTCGTCTCTACCGTGAAGTATTATTTAATTGTTTAGTCACAACACCCCATATTAAAGTAAGTTTTTATAACGTGGGTTCAATTTTCCTCTATTACTAACTGTACTAATACGATTTACAATTCATTTGATCACAGTTTTGAAATACCGTTATGATAAAAACATTATCTGATTCGTTTAATAGTATCCACTTCATTAAAAGTTATACTCCATATTTTATACGAACTCATTGTATATATTTAGAGGATATAGCCACTGTTTTTTTTCCTGTAAAAAATGTATAGCGACTAAATTAAAAATATTTTATTTTATTTCAGATATAAATGTTTATCCAACAAATATATTTTATTTTATATTTAGTAGTTTCTTGATCAGCATATTATGTGTAGGTACAAATACAATAGAAGTGAACGTCACACAACATAAATATACCACAATATAAGTACAAAATGTATAAATATTATGGTGATCGATTTCGGTATATATTTGCATGGCTTCGAAAGCCAGCAACCAAGAGGAAAATGTAAAATAAAAAACACAGACCAATAAACAATGTCGAAATAAAATAAAATCTATAGAATAACGCATTTGTGTCTTAGTATTTAAATATTGATCTCCTGAACAGAAGTAAGTAATCACTTAACACTTGCTTCTCTGATTGAATGAAGACCAGCTAATCCCCCCCCCCCCCCAAAGAACGTGATTGCCAATCATTAACTATGTGATCCATTGTTTGAACTTCTAACTTACAATGATGTTCGCGTCACCATAAATCCTTAAGGTGTACGTGTCTCCTGGGTGGTGCTAATCGAACGACGGTTTTGGTAGCTAAACTCTCACTTGTGTGATCTCCCAGCTATGCTAGCTGCCAATCGATTTAGGTAAGCCACGTTTACCTTTCTCATACCAGAAGGACTTACAAAGGAATCCCTTTGTTAAGGATTCCTTTGATTTCATCCTCCTAAAGGATCCACAAGTTTGATTCCTTTGTGAATCCCTCTGGTCCTAGGAAAGTAAACGTGGTTTACCGAAATCGATAACCATACTATTTGTACATGTTATACTTATATTATAATAAATTTGTGCGGTGAGACGTTTACTTGTATTGTAAATCATATAAAGCAAAACGTTTAATTATGTCCTATTCATATTATCTGGAAGAAGGCAAGCCTTGATATTTGCCATTCATTCAGAGAATGGGCCACGTGTCTTAATACGCTCATTTCTTATAATCTGTCAACATACAAGTTGTTTGAACACATATCACTCGTACAATGATGAGTCTATGAGTAATCGTAGTAAAATTATTTAAATATTACAACATCTGCAATTTGACAGGTTGCCCTTAAGAAAAAGTCTCTTAATAGTTATCACTTAACACACTCGAAAAAAGAACATTATTGTTTTTATGTTCGGTTCAGACGAAGATTATCCTAATTGCGTATTGAAATGTTCATGCCTATAAACAATTTTCTTATAAGTACTTTCTCTCTTACGCCAACTTAACATCCGCAAACTCACTAGACCAAGGCATTTGAAAAACAAAACTATTGTTATCGTTATATTACTTGTTCATAATAAAATAACCATTTTTATTCATGAATCTGTCAAACCAATATAAATAAAATATATTCTTAATTTATATTTTTATAATGGTGTGCATAATCTTTATTATATTTCAAATGTTTTTATAAGATGAATTTAATGACGTGTTTTAAATGTATCTAGAAAATGCCAATAATGTATAGTGACTTCCCAAAGTCTAGTGACGATCGGATGAAAGGTGTAGTAATTTATTGCGGGCGCACAAGCAGAAGAGTATTCGATTTTTATATTTATAAATCAAACAAAACTCCCACCGAATCAACCAAACTTACTCTCTTTAACATAAAGATACATAACATTATCAATATTATAAACATCATTATTTGTATTCAAATAGATGTTAAATTTTCATAAACATTATTGTTTACATTTGAACAGCTGTTACTTTTTGGCTGATTTAAATCTCTCTCTCTATGATATTCTTATGGTCGATAAACGTACTTTGAAGGCTTCACGTGCCCTTCAGGGTAAAAATGTTGAACAATGAAAACTGTATTGCACAATACGAATAGAAGCAGAATGTTTGACATCTCAGGCGTTAAAATTTATAAAAAAAGTAAGGGATGAGTTTTATTGACAAAAGACGGCTTGACGTATTATATATAATTATTTTTTGTCTAGTATACTAATAAGTTTAATGCAGATAAATGTGTCGTGGTAAGGTACACTAGAAGAACTCAAAATGCTTTGCACTTTAATTATTCGATGGACAATATTGTACTTGCTCATCAATCTAAATTTAAGGATCGGAGTAATTTTTGACGAACAGTTTTTTTTTCTAGCCACATAATTGAAACTTGTAAGGCAGCATATAAAACGTTTGGTTTTATTAGTAGATCTGGTAGTTTTTTCAGGAATCTATCCACATTCAAGTTATTATATTTTTCATTAGTAAGATCGAAATTAGAATTTGGTTTTATTATTTGGCACCCATTTCATTGTTATTTGTCGGATATGGTAGAGCAAATACAAATTAAGTTTTTAAGGTAACTGTATTTTAAAATATTTAGAGTGTATACATATCTTGTTCCGTATTCAGAATTGCTCTCTTTATTTGAAGTAGAAAGTTTAAGGCAAAGAAGGTCCAAAGGGTTACTTGTATTTTTAAGTAAGCTAATGAATGGTGTAGTGGATTGCAGTTCTTTGCTAGCTAGGCTCAATTTTAATGTGCTTCGTCCTGCGTCCAGAGTCCGTGCATTGTTCACAATGTTCAGTCCACATTTCGCTCACTCAGCTTTGGGTGCAAACTCTTCCCTCAATGTTATGATGCGACTGTGCAACGCCTTGCCTGATCATGTCGACTTAATGACGTTGACCTTGACCTCTTTCGCTGGCAAAGCTAGACAACAAATTTCCAGTACTGGTTTTTAATCATATATTGTTCTTTTTTTTTTTAATGTTAAAAAATGTTTTTCTAGTTGTGTTATTTATTTTCTTTTTATTAAATCTTTGTAAAAACTTCTATAGCACCAGATAGCTTGCTGTCATGTTTGTTAAATTTATTATTAGAGTTCGAATTTATTTATTAATTGTTGTTGCATGGTAATGTAATTAGTTATTTATTTATTTATTTTTTAAAGAAATTTCCACTTGCTGTTAGCCTTATTTGTGTATTATTTATATGTTACAATGTAATTGGATGTGTAATCTGTATTGTAACATGAAATCAAATAAATAAATGAAATAAATGAAATGAAAGACTGAATACAAAAGTTGCATGAGGTTAGTATCACAAACAGATCGCGTTTATGACTATATAACCTGTCGCGCACACTCATACATATAGGTGACCACTAGTCCTCAAATTTAATTTTCTGTAAAATCATTTTGGTTAATTTAAATAGTACCTAAACTAATTTAAATAGTTTCAAATGCGTTTATATACTATATGATGATTTGCTAACTGATCGACTTCTTGTGAAAACAGCTTGTAGTAGAGACAATGTGGAGAACCAAAGAACTCATTACAATTTTAAAATGGTAGATATTCATGTGTTGAGTCAAAGTTGAGAGGAGTTTAACCTGACAGTTTGTACGCATTATACACAATTATTAATTTATTTTCCATTATTTTAACCTATATCGTTTTTATTGTACATTTGTGAATGCCGGGAAATATTATTAGTGAATTAATAATGTTCTATGATAGATAATACTGACTAATATTACAATTTTAGCCGTTTAAGATATTCTAGAGTAGCGAATGAGAATTCGCTTGATAATACTATATATTAGTATTATAATTTATTTTCCATCCCACCACTATAGTTAATCACCTTAAACAAATACTTTTATTAGTAAATGTATTTGTAGTCAAATCAAAAGTAATGTGTCGAAGGTCTCTTAGCATTTGTTTGATTCTAATCAATGACACTTGAAATACAAAATGTCTTGCACCATCGCTGGCGCTTTGTTATGTCAAACATATAAGGCTGTGAGGAACTAACTACCCACCCTACATAAGTGCAAATAATACTATTTTCGACCACAATACGAGCGATTTACAAACCGAAAGAATTATCATGATAATAGTTTCATATAAAAATAATCAATCAAATCAAAGAGTAAAATAGCATTTTCTAGCAAAACCAAATGCAAAACAATTGTATTCTGAATATAAAATAAGTGGTGAAACGTTCATACAAAACCCTACCTGAGTATGCGTGGGCCGAGACATACAGGTAAGGCAGAGGTGTTCCCTGTCGCCCAACTGACTAGCAAGTAGCAACTGTCAGCAGGCAGTCAGGGACACGAGTAATTTCAAGCTCGGCTGCCTTATCTAACACTCGAATTACCCTAATCTTTGTCTCTCAAGTCGGGGCGAGCATGCTTGTGTCTCAATGCTAACAATGCCTCATATTTACTTATTTGATGTCTAATCGGTTCAATGGCCAGTATATACATATAGGGCAGTCTACTGTGCAAATCGCGCACCGGGTTAATCTAGCTTCAAGTTATAAAACTAATTAATTGTTGTATAGGTTATTTTAAAGTTAAAATTTGTGGAAAGGGGTACGTTTTTGTTGATATGTATCTACAATGGCATTCAGAATGAGACATTATAATTAAATATATATAATATTATTTACAGTCTAAACTAAGACAGTTGGGAAGGTAAGCATTTGTAAGATGTGAAAGCTGGATCAAAAGATGTTTTGTACAGCTGTGAACTGATCCTTGAATTGTGTAACGGTAAAAAAGCTTAAATCAGCAATTTTCAAATAAAATAATTAAACGATGTTATAGTAAAATAATATTGATAAAATAATGACAAACAACTGGAGAGTGGCTTGTACAGCTGCAAGCTCATAGGCGGCCGAAGGGGAGGGCTTGGGGGGGCTTAGCCCCCCAACAATTTAAGAGAAAAAATAATTTATTATATATTCTTCTCGCACTCATACAACAGAGTTATTTATTAAACTGCTTAAAGCATAGCCGTCTCTAGTAACACTTATCGTAGTTTAGGTAAACTGTGATTAAAATTAAAACAATCATCTGATCTGAGTCTTTCCTCTTGTTCCACTGAACTTCCACCCCCTACCACGCCCATCAGTAGTACACACTAGTAGTTGTATGGACACTCGACAGGTCAGCACCTCATCTTACTCCTTACAGATTACCTCGACTCACACCGCACGAGGAGTAATCAACACGCCTTGGGTAGCAACAGTTATACTTATGTAACTTGATGTTTTGATATTGGCAATACTATTGTAATTGTGCTACTGTCATTGTCAAACTCAGTACGAGGTTATTGTGTCGTGTCAAATTTTATTAGTACCAGACAAGTTTGTCAGTTCTTACTTGTCTGATAGGCAAAAAAGCATTTAATAACGTTAGCGGCTTTTCACAATACAGTATTTAGATGTTAAAACTTGCTTCCCACAAGGCTCAATTCTGGACCCAGTATTCTTTTATAATTTATATAAACAATCTACCTGTTACATGATCAATGATAGGTAGATAGCCCTTTTATGTTCGCTGATGATTTGGCTGTTCTAATTAATTGTTGTAGGCTTAATACTTTGTTTGCAATGTAAATAATACTATAGAAGACTGGACGGCTGTCGTTTCACTATACCTAAATAAAGATAAGACTCAGACTTTAGAATTTAAGTGGGATATGCACATCGAAAGCTTATATAAGAAATGATCAAAGGGGATTTTTTTAATTTGGCTAAGATCAATTGTCAATTCAGATATTCTTATTGCTGTTTACTGTGACTATTTGCGTAGTCATCTATATTATGGAATTAGTGCTTGGGGCAATGACAGCAACACTAAAAAAACTGTTTATTTTACAACAAAAAACATGCGGTTAATGTGATAGTATGTATTAACAAAAGAACCCACTGTAGTTTTTTCTAGTTATATATTTTTGCGTTGTATTTTTTCAAATTTTCCGGGGGAAGATCCCCAGACTCCCCTCTTCCTGGGGGATATTCCATACCCCCACTCCCCGGCGTGCAAGCCCCCCTAGAATATTCAGCCTAGAGCCGCCTATGTGCAAGCTGGGTAAAATAATTCAAGTGATGACACTTAATCCAGTACTATGACAAACAACTTCAAATGTAGATAGATAGTAGAACTTAGAACATTCATGGAAGAGTTGTAAGGGTGGATAACAAAAACATAGGATTTCAGTGAATGTTATACAATTAAAGTATTTGAAACAATGGTGCTTGAAATTATCTTAAGGGATTAGACTTAGCCGATTACGCATTTAGTTCAGCCTCACCCTCGTGTCTTTTTTCTTTTCTTTTTTATTTTATCTTACTAAACTTGAACATTTATCCTAACAGTGTGGGGGGCTCGCGAAAGACACGGCATTATTAAATCAAAGTGGAGCTCGCAAGCTCTCCAGCGTACGTTGAGTTTGGACATAATAATGCCGTGTCTTTCGCGAGCATCCCCCGCCCCAACCTTTACCATTGTTTCAAATACGTGTATAATTTTTTTATAACCATCCAAATTTTCTAAGTTTGAACTATCAGCCAATCTCATCTCTCCCATTAATATTTTAAGTTCTACAGTCTTCATTGTTCATTTAACAATTTCTAAGTTTAATGAATAATGAATGATGAAATTTAATGAAAGCCATAGTCTTATGAATCAATTAATAAGCTACTACACACAGGTAATGATTCTTGCTATATTTTCGGACAGTTGAACTTTTCAAGATTTTATACTCAAAAGGAGATATTATTCCAAACTTTTTCTAAATTAACTTTATGTCTTTTCGAATTTAATCGGGTTCCAAGCTGATCTGTGTCAAAACTTTTTAAACTGAAAAGGAAATATTGTTCCACACTTGTTCTAACTAGAACTGTTCCAATAGTCCTATCAACTAAATCAAGAAACACCCTTTTCTTAAAACTTGTATTCTTATCGAACTTAATAACATCCCCCCAAGTTTTTATACTCAAATGGTGACATTTTAAAATATTCTATCTAAGTTCAACTCTACGTCTTTTTAAATTTATTCCAATTGTTCAGAGTTTGCTTGATCCTATCAACAAAATCACGCAACAATCATATATCAATAATAGTTGTTCTATTTCCGAATTATCAGAACAGAATTTTTTCAAGTTGTTGCAGTCAAACGAATTTAATAAAGTTTTCCAGAGCTGACCAAAGTATACTAAGAAAAAGGTATTGTCACATGCTTGTTCTAAGTGGAACTCTATCCGCAGGCTTATCAAATACAGTAAATAAAGAAACATCCATTTCTTAAAACGTATTCTTATTGAACTTAATCAAACATTTTTACTAACTCTATTTTATATGTACACGATTTAGGGTTTTATAATGTAAAAAATAAAATAAAAATATTTAATGCTGTATAACATAATCTTTTTTTGTTCAGACAAATTCGACAGTGTTGTTAAACCCTGTATACCTCAACCCCAGCCGCTCATTGCCGCCTTTGTTGTAGTTCTCCATGGATTCATCAAATAAAACCTGAATGTATCTATTGGGGAGGTATACACGCAGGTAAACATCATCCCCGATCAGGCCTTCGAGTATGACTGCGATGGTATGTCCGTATTTTGTGACCGCCCGCTCAAAGGAGATGACGTTGTATACCAGGCCCGGCTGTAGCTCCGAGATCTTGGTATAATCTGGCAGCTTGCAGTTGTTGAGCTCGGAGCGGAGAGAATCAGTGTTCATGATGGTGTGGGTAGATGGGCCGCCGGTGTAAGTGGTGACTTCAGCAGCTTACATTCGAGGTTTTATACACTGCTTTGTTGGTTTGAGCGATGGTCTCGTATATGACAAACAACAACACCTCCCACTAATAATCATAGTGAAAGTTGTTTTCACCCAACTATATTTTAAACCTCTGTCTTGTTGAGACATCTTCATAAGCGTTTTCCAATCCTGAATGCAAGTCTAAATCATTAGGAGATAATTTGAACATTTTAACTAAAATATACCATCTTACATAATCCCTTACATTCATTCAACAATGACGGTGATTAGTTCACTCGCTTCACTTGGTGCAGTTGAATTATCCAAGAACTTCAATCGCATGTTTTTAATAAAATACCTAAAACTTCTTAAATCAATCGAAAGTTATTTACGTGTTTATTATTCTGTAAAATCAACGTTATAAAACCTTTTTTTATTATTATTTTAAATTCCCAACTCTCTATAGTCATTTACGCTAAATCAACCACTGCGTAGAGTTTATTTTCTATGTTAGGCTTAGCTAGAAATGTACAT